>PVIR01002330.1:0-47698 GCA_004026965.1 Petromus typicus | reverse complement strand
TGGGAATTGAACCCGGGCCCTTGTGCTTGCAAGACAGGCGCCGGAACCACTGAGCTAACTCCCCGGCCCTTTTCCTTCATTTTTTATAGGTGCTCCATGTAGCACGGCCCCAAAACTAGGGGGTGGGGTGAAAGCCATGGTCAGGGGCGATAGTGACATAATCTTGAAAATGCTCCATCTGTCATCTCTGGCCTTTTACTGTTATAACAGCACTTATGGTCCCTACCAACTGCTGAGGAATCTGTCTGTGGTTTAATTAGCCTATAACTCCAGCCTCTCCCATCATGCAAGAAAGCAATAAACAGCTTCCGTTCTCTTACTGGGGCTGACCAATCACAGCAGGGGGAGCTGCACAAGGCCTGAGGCCAGTGAGGTCTTTGAGGACAAATGAAGGACTCAGGGACTGGCAGTGAGGACTCTTGACTCATTCCTCCTTTCTTACTTGGTCCTCCTGGGAGACCCTCAAAGGAAAAAGAACAACGCTGCAGATGGAGTAACATGAAGTTTCCCATTTGTCCACTTTCTAAGACACTGTCTCAGTAAGTAACCCTGAGTACCTCAGTTTCTTCTTTGAAATGAGTCAGTCAGGCTCACTGATTCCTGAAACCTCTTCTCCACCTGGATCTTCTATGGCTTCTATAATTCTAACCACATCCTGGTGCTATGATGATATCTGGACCAGTGTCATTGGTCTCATTGTATAGTTGAGGATTCTGGGAGCACAGTCCAGGAGAGATCTGCTGCAGATGCCTGGGAGTACAGCCAGAGCCAAGAATGGGATCTGGTGAGGTGGAAGCAGAAAGGAGGTGGATACCAGTGTCTGCCTTCTTCAGGAGGCTGAAGGTGGCAGGATGGGTCCAGTGCTCTTGTGGCTGATAATGTGCAGAGGGGTCTGTGTGTGCTATTGTGCTGCAAGAGGCCAGGACTGGGGAGCTTCCCAGGGATAGTACAGTGTCTGATCCCCAGCTGTGGAAGCCAAGAGTTGAGCCTGAGACCCTCCACCTGCACGTCCACTCTATGAAGATTCTCTATTAGCCTCGCTCCTTAAATAGTGTTTGACATATTGGAGGTGCTCAGATGCAGCTGTCACTGAATGTGTGACTGACAGTCTCGGCCCTGGGACTCCAGAGTCCCCATCTGCCTCTCTGCCCTCCCTCAGACCTCCCTGGAGCAATGCAGCTCTACTTGGTTCTGAAATGCATAGAAAACTCTTTTCCATGTGGTACCCCCTGAATTGGGTTGCATCTGAGCACCCTGACTTCCTACCTTCCCTCATTCCCCAGCCCCGTTGTATGTGATGGATGTTCTGCCACCAAGGGAGTGTTCGATCTGGATTTCCAATCTCCTCTGGATGCACCACCACCAAAATACAATACGCAATTATGAGGACACAATACATTAGCGACCATTGAGGGAAGGACCCTGTTTGGAGGGTGAGACCAGTGCTGATGTCTAGAGCTATGACCGTGATTGGCTCAGGTCCTCCGGTGCTTGGCCAGAAGTGAAAAGTCGCCACCTGGGGGTAACAGCCCAGCATTCCTGTTCACGCCCACCCTCCTTTCCTTCCTCTCTGATGTCTGTGCCACCCTTCTGTCCTCTGCTGTCTCTTCCCACTAACCCACTGTAGCCACTCGAGGATGAAGCTACTCTCCACATTACCCTCAGAAGCACAAGGGCCTTTTGCTCCCATGGGCTTGTCTGGGAGCAGAGTGTCACAGCAGTCTTCACTAAACAAATGTCAGTGTTGCAGCTCCCACCTGCCCCAGCAGCCACAGTCCTGGGCCCTCTCCACTTACCCCCTCATGTGGTCACAAAGCATCCACTACTGTGACTCCATTAGCTTCCTTTTCACTGACAGCCCCAAGAGGCCTGGCACCGTTGGGAAGCACAGGAAATAAATACAACCCATCTATCTCTGGAGGCTGGCCAGCTTCAGGATGGCTGCCTGCCTAGGTGACATTGGTCTCAGCTCACTCTAGCCAAAAAGGTCATTCCCCCAACATCCTCTTCTCTCCAGAGCTGTGGAACATGAGATTCATGATCGACATCTGCCAACTTCTGAGACTGTGTGATGACTGGAATATGTGTGTCCATTTTCTGGAGTTTTTATAGTTTTCATTGGGTTCTTAAAACCCACTCCCAAGTCTTACGGGCCCACAAGGGTGGGTATGGGTAGGGTGGGCATGGAGGTCAAGGTATTCAAATGGTAAGCTGGTGTTTTGAAGTTTGTCTTTTGGCCATATGTCTTGACTCACATTTTCTTAGCATGCGGGTGGGTCCTCTCTTCTGGTGTTCTGAGTAGCGGACCATTCGCACCCAGATGGATTTCTCATATCAGCACATGTGAAATTAGCCCACCCAAGCTACAGCACACTCTTAGGGTACAGGTCAGTCTGGGAAAAACCCACAGGACAGGGCCAAACCCCATCAAAACAAAGCCCTGGTACCTCCACACCAGCTGCTAGTGAAGGCCCCAAGCAGGTTGGTTTCCTGAGTTGTGATAGGGCCTCCATCTCTGAGCACTCCAGACAGCTCTGAGCTCCCTGCTCTCCCTGCACAAACAAACAAGTTTGGAGACTAAGCAGTGTGCGAGAGGTAGTTGACAAACACCATGGCTCTTCAGTCTGCAAAGGCTGTGTGATCTCTGTTGAATCGCCTCATCTAATTGGCTAATTATGCCCGTTTTACTTTCTCTCTTCCTCTCTTACTTCCCCTTCCCCGTCACAATGTGGTACTTCAGAAACTCTCTTGAAGGAATTTCAAGGAGCTGGCTGGGTCTCTGTGGAGTACATCACATTATCTCATTACGATCTCGCCTGGTGATCGTATTCCAGATTCCGTTAGCTGACTCTCTTTATTAGCAGGTAAAGGCAAACTTATGAAATACCTTTAAACCTGGATTTCCTTAACAATATATCATTGGGGAACTGACAGCTCTCGCTCGCTTCTCTCTGCCAGAAAGAATTAAGATTGTTTCTAATTTAATCTCTCTTCCGCATGGAAGGCGGATATTTGGGTTTCAGCAGCAAACTTGCATTACAGGCTCTGGGGGAGGAGGCTTTGGTCATCTCAGAGCAGCTCTGGAGTCCTGTGTGTCTGTGTGAAGACCAGGCTGACCCTGGATCCAGGGAGCCTGGCTAGAGCCCCTAGATGCTGCCACGGATGGAGCTGTGTCCCTGAAGTCCTACTGGGAAAGACAGGAGCACAGAGCATGAATCACTGCCTCTGGAGTGTTGGTACAAGGGTCATGGGGTGATGACCAAGGCAGCTGTAGATACTGCCCACTGTGGCAACATCTGGCTCTCTGGCTTTCTTAGAAGTCACAATCACCAGACTGCTTTGTAACAAGCCCTGGCAATGCTATGACCACATTGCATGCCACCATAGGGTGTTTACATATTGCTAGTACCTGTCCAACCAGATCCCCTGGCAGGATGGGTTCATCCAGCTCCCAGCTGCTGTGAGGACTGGCTGTCTCAACTCCTTAGAGAATTACCTGCAGCCCAGTGGGGGCCAGTTGACTCCTCCGAGGCTCTCTGGGTCAGACTCTCCCTAGTCCCTTTGTGGATTACTGACTGATGAAAAGGTATGGGAGACCAGCTCCCTGGCCTTGAGATGGGACTGGCTTTGTGGCATAAACTGAGTTCCCAAATTTCCAATGTGACCAGGCTAAACAAGGGTATATGACCATACCCTTGTGGTCTCTCTTGTGATAACATTCCCCTGAAGCTTGCTTCCACACTCTGCTCCAAAGGAATAGCTGCACCTGGGCAGGTCATGTTCCTGGGCTCTCTCCTGCCTCTTCCACAGCAGACTGTGCACAGACTCACTGTATAACTCCAGGTTTGTGGTCAGCCCTTGAAGTCAGCTCGTGCCCCTACACAGGTGCATCCTGCACTCTCACCCTCTAGAAAGGCTCAGCTGAGAGTGGCTGCCTAGCAGCAGCTGGGTGAGAGCCTCACTCACGGAGCACTGAGGCTACTCTCTGAGACTGCTCAGAACGATGGCCTCAGTGTTGCTCGGCCCCAGCCAAAGCCACGGGCTTGGCGGGAGCGCGCCCTGCCAAGCACATCGCATCCCCTCAGGCATCTGCACACAGATTCAGGAGGCTGCAGAGGAGAGAGGGGAAGAACTGTTTTGGAAAATCCTATTATCTACCAGGCCCCCATTGATAGCCCATGCATGAAACCAATTTACAAAGTGTGAGTCAAAAGCCTCGGAGAACCGCCTGTTCTCCCGGGAGCCCAGCAATCACCCTGCCCCCAAGCCTCGCAGACTGAATGCCATTCCGCCCTCATCCACCGAGCAGCTCTGCTCTGGAGCTGTCACTCAGTGCCCTGGGCTGACCAGCCGCTTGCTTTGGCGGATGCCGGGGGAATTTATTACAGTGAGAGAAGAGAAACACTTGGAATTGAGCATGATTATTTTCAGATCTCCATTTTGCTGATGGCATGAGTGAGCCCACATGAGACTTTCAGCTGCAAGGGTTTTCCAAAGTCATATTTTCTGTCCATCTTCTGTCACTGGGTTCAGGTGATGGCACAGGCCCTTGGACAGCACTTGTAACCTGGGGCCAGGCACTTACCTTCTCTGAGCCTTGGCTTTCTTCTCTGGAAAAGGAAAATACCCATCAGAGCTGATGTAAGGACTAAATGAGATAACGTATGCGAGTGCTTTAGCACTTAGTAGGTACTCAAATGAACATTCTTTATTTTTCATCTCATCTATAAAAGGGCTCACAAGGACCCAGGATAGAAGCAGCTGGTTTTCTTTGTAGAATATCCTGATGTACCTTACCTGTGCAACATCAGAAATTCTTTTATTTAGGAGGAGTTCCTCTTTCTGAAAAAGATTTATTAATTATTGTAGTTTCAACAGACAAGTCCTAGTGAGCTATACCAATAGAGAGCCAACATCAAGTATTTGTTCAAGCATTTGCACAGTAAACTACTCAAGACTCACTGTGACCCTTTGTGCTAGACACAAATATTAACCCCATTTTATAGATGAAGAGACTGAGGAACTGAAATTGTCCAAGTTCACTAGGGAACAGAGATCAAATATGATGATGCAGAAAAGTGTGTAGGGCTCACAATGGAGGTTTCTCTGCTCTGCTTCATCTCAGGAATTTTCCCCTGCTGAAGCGCATCTACCAGCTGTGGTATCCTAGCCCCCCATGTTAGATTCATACAGAAATGTCTCCACCCATCTTTGACATTAGCCTCTTTCCTGAATGTCCTGTGAGCTGGAAAAGGCCATGGAGATGGTGGCTGTCCTGGGCCTACAGAGCTTACCTCTCTGCTCCAGTGAGGTTGTTGTCCCTAGGCCAGAATCATCCCACAAATCACTAAGGCCCTGCAAAGGCTTCTCTCTCTGTAGACCTCCCTAGACACCTCTTCCTCAGGGGAGGTGTTATCCAGGCAATTGCAGAAAGCAACATGTGTCCTCTGGGATTAGTGGGGGGTGCCATCCTTGGAGATACGAATGGGCTCCAGAACATAGTGTCAAGGATTTGGAAAGGAACACAAAAGAACTCAGGTATGGAATGTAGTCTGGGCTGTAGACTCAACTCAAGTGCTGTCTGTGTTGGGACCTCTAGTTCCTCCTCCGCAGCATAGAAATGTTGTGCAGGTTCAACGTGTAAAATGCAGTGTCTGAAATAGGATGAATAAACTTGAGCTCTCACAGTGGCCACACTCAAGACTGAAAGTTGCTTTTGCTTTGCTCTCTGGGTCACTGATTCATTCAGTTGAATAGTTAGTTCACTTTGTGCTCAAGGCAGTCAAGGCCCAATGTGTAAAAATCAGTAGGAAGCCTTTGTCTCCCAGCTTGGTCTACAACTATGCTAAGCGGAGGAGGGCAGAAAGGAGGAGGGGCCAGATCTAAGTCTGGGTAAGGAGGGCCACGCAGCCCTGGGAGTCAAGGCGCTCAGAGGCCTCCAGTGAGTGGATGGAGACTTGAGTTTGTTAAAGGCCTTGCTCAGCTGGCAGAAAGCCCAACCTGGTTAGATAACTAGGCCATCTTTGATGGGGCCTCCAGGAGGGCTGCTCTGCCATCAGAGTGACAGCATCCCCTGGCCACTGGTCCACTGCTCTTGTCCTAGATGGCACTTTGCTGTGTGTTGGTGCCATCCCTACCCACGCCAGCTTCACCTCCTAGAGTGGAGCAAGAGTGGAGAACCCTCAGGGCCTGGAGGGGAACAGGGCTGTCTGCAAGCTCACGGGCATATTGGATCCTGCTCCAGACTCCTTGGAACCAAGACCTGACCTAGATAAACTATCCCCTCCACAGAAGACCATGTTATCATGGATAACAGATGCTCCCGAGAGGGATCTTGCAGCCTTTCTGTGACCAGATGGGGTCTCATTAGCCCCTTGCCTGGTGGTCTGCCCAGAGCTTGGCATCAGCCCTTTTTCTGCCTATGAAGATCATCAGTGTGACCCCTCCCCCTTGGCAGCAGGCTGTCCTGAAGGGGTGCTCTACTCTGACTGGCACAAACTGTGGGCCTGTCTATAGCCGAGCCAGGCAGCCCTAATGACCTTTCAGGGAACACTGAGGGTTGTGCAAAGCTGTTGAAAAATAATTCACTCTTGAAGGGGTCTTTCAGTCCTGCCGACAAGCAGATGCCTCCCTGTGCAGACACGGACAGTGCTATAGACAAGACAGGAGGACTCCTTCCTGAATCCAGCTCTTATTTTTGAGGCATGAGAAAAGCAGAGGAGCAATCACAGAGCTGGGCCTGCCACGGATAAGGGTGTGGATCTTGCTGAAATTGATTTGGAGCTAGCAGTACAGAAGGAGCTGCAGTTTCTGCCACCTGAGAGGACCACAGGTATGTCCGTGCTCTCGGGGCTGCTGAAATCAGCATGGCTGGAATCACCCTAAAATTCTGTCCATGCCTGAGTCCCACCACAAAATCTTCATCTGAATTGGAAAAGGGCATGGCCTAGACACTGATTGTGCTTTTTGCACTGCTGGGGATTGAACTCAGGACCTTGCACATGCTGGACAAGCACTCTGCCATTGATCTAAGGCCTTGGGCCACTGAGACTTTTCAGATCTCTCTGGATGACACTCATCCACAACCACGTTTGGAAACACATATAATGACAATATTCTAGGTTTAGGTTTTGTTACAGCCAGATTGTCTCCATCATCTCAAAGCTGTCTTTAACTTTCCCAAATAATTTTAACATATTTTTGTTCAAAAGTAAACATTAAGTAAAAAACAGTAAGATTACTTTGAAGGACATTCAGAAGTTAAACAACAAATGAAATGTATAATAGAGAACTAATTGTACAATAATTAAGTATATAATTAACAGACAACCTCAATGAACTGATGATATCTCTGTGGGGTTAAAGGTCGGCCAATCAAGGACTTGAAGCAAATTACTCTACAGCTTTGGAAAAGCCACAGACTTACCAAAATATCTTTTTACTTTGAGCAATTATAGATTCACAGCAGTTACCAAAATGATACAAAGCAATCCCCTATATCCCTTAGTTTACCCAAAGGTAACATTTTATATAATATGAGGCATCAAAACTAGAAACAACACAGATAGCACCCAAAGGTATTATGAAAATTATAGACTTTCCATTGTCCTTAGCTCCGTGGTCTTCATTCACTCATTCATTCATTCAAAAATCTTGTAGTGAGATGCCCTCTTGGTATTTATCAATAAATGATCTGCCGATCACCCATATTAGAATCATTGAAAAACTCACTAGAAATGCAAATTCATGAGCTCTTACTCCAGATCTCTTGAATCATACCACAGGAGCACAGAGCTGGGGAATCTGTTTTTAACAAGTTTTTAGATGACTCTTCTCTTCACAAAAATTGGAAAGCCACTAACTGTTACACTGCCAGCCCCACGGTTGGCACAGATGCATTGGAAAATGCATCTAGTTGCTGCCTTCATAGGGTGGAGGAGGGGCTGATATTGACACAAAGGACAGGGCCTGTGGCTGGGCTCTGACCACACAGAACTCAGGGAAGACATCAAATCTCCTGGGGCAGGTGGGAAGGAGTTTGGGAAATTGAGACTATTTGGTTTGGGCTTTGACTTACAAAGCAAGAGTTCGATAAGAGACTAAAATCTCAGACATCTCATTAACATACATCCCCTCCTGTCTTAGAGCAGAATGTCTGTGGTGGGGGCTGTGTAATGGTAGGGAGAGTTACTGTACATGCCCACAGCTCCTGTAAACCGAAGGAGCTCAATAAATGTATGATGGATAAAAGCATGAGAAGCATGGCTGCCGGCTGGTTAAATGAAGAAGGAAGGGAAGGGTGGTGGGTACATGACGGGATGAGTGGGTTGATGTGTAGGTATCTAGCAGGCATCAAAGGCTGAGCTGGGTGCAGCCCTGGAGGGCTGCAAGCTTCTCTCCAAGGCCACGAGAGGAGGGGCTGGAGCCCTGAGAGAAAACGCAGCAGGCTGTGTATACAGCACCCTCATCCAGTACAGTTAAGCCTGGAGCATTCCAAGGCTTCATGGAGCCAGCTGACTTTGAGTCTGAGCTAAGTGGCCTTCACTCTAGGGGAAAAAAAGACATTTACCCTGAAAGTACTCTCCTGCTCTCTTAATAAGTATATTAATTTTAAATGCCAGAAACAGAATCGTAAACCTCCTTCTCAGAGGATTATGGCCAGGGCCGGCTGTGCAAGAGAGCTGTGCTCGCTGCACTGGCTCCCAATAACTCCGAGAGGGTGGGGACCGGCAGGCTTACAGGGCAGCCTTGCAAAAGTCACTCCTGCAGGTGCTGGCACAAGAGGGACAGAGGTGCCCTGTTCACTCTTTGCTTTCTGTCTTCCTCTTCCTGGGAAACTGAGGACCGCCCCTAGGTTTCAACACTGGAACAGAGCCTGGAAGGAGTTTCTAAAACCTGCCTTTTTCTTTGAAGATGGGTAGGGGTACATGGTATATCGCCCAGAGACAGAGAGGTGGCTGGCAGATGTCCTACCCCGAGAGTCCTCTGGAGTTATGTTAGGTGCTTCTGTAAGAGGCATACGCCCAGCCCTCACCTGCAGCCCTGCTGACCTGTGAAGCCCAAATCTGCTTATTTATAATAGTCCTCAAGCAGGCACATTGAAGTTTGAGAACAGTGCTGCAAGGAAACCACCTTGCAAGGCTGTAGCCAAACATTTCCAGCTGATAGTCACAGGAAGTAGCTGAGGTTAAAAGAAAAGAGGGCTAGCATTGAAGCCTGAACTCTCTTTGACTTTTCTAAGCCTCTATTTGCTCATCAATAAATTGAGATTAAGCATTTGTGTCTCAGAGGGTTGTATAGAGATTAAAGGGAAGTTCTACACCTCGTTCCTGGTACTCAGGAGTCCCCCAGTGTTGGCCAAGATTGAGCCAGGCATGAAAAGAAGTGCACGGCCCTATGGCTGAAAGGAATCTTCTGCCATGGAAGAAATTTATGCTATAGCCAAGAAAAGTATAATCTACATTACATATGTTTTCAATTTCCCAACTGAGGTCATTTATAGATTCTTTTCTGTGCGTGTAACATCACATAGCCTTTGGGCCAAATCTGTTCCACTTGACCCTAAGCCACCCACTTGACATTTTTAATTAAACATTTTGTTTTACTTAATGATCTCCTGTGCTTAGTCTGGAAAGACCTTATTCCCTCCCGGTAGAATGTGAGAAGCTTTGATAAAATGTGAGAAACTGACTTCTTTCCCTGATGGTGCCCCTGCAGGGGAAGGAGCAGGAGGATCTGCTCACCATAGTTTATTTGGACTAAAAGAAGGAACTGCCACCTGAAGAGTCTGTGTTGCGAACTGCAAGATAGGTGTGTCCCCCAATGCCACACAGGAAGTGCCCCTAAGCTTGTGCCTTTTTTTCATCCTGTTGCCTGTCTCATTGCTGAGACTTGGGACTTGCCCATGAGACTCACTCACATATTTTCACACCAGTGAGATCCCAATGTGTCGGATACCCATGATTCATGACGTTGTTTTTTCCTGAAGAAATCTGAACACAGAGAACTCAAAGCTGCAGGGTGCTGGGGAAACAGTACGGATTTGTTCTAGGACATGTAGACCTTCAGACTTAAGTGGGACAGGAGGATTGAGCAGATGACGACTGGAATCTGCTATTTCCCAGCAATGATTTGCCCTCAGCTCAGTATCAGCTCACATTTTCGAGAATTTGCAGAGTCATCCAGGGAAAATAAAGTAACAGCTCCAGGAGTGGTTCACAGATTTGGAGGCCCATGAAACTCAGTTTTGGGGCCAGTTGTTTTGGGTCCAATAAAAGGGACATTTTGTGATGGCAAAGCTCCTGATTGTGGCTCAGATATGTGATAGCACCCCCATAATTTGTACACCCAACTATATGGCTCTGAGGCTCACCTTTGGACAATAATATGTTCTGGGAAAGGATTTTTTTTTACAGCTAGAGGTAGTAATGATATGGACACTGACTACACACATTCCACAGTTCCTTTTAACAATTTAAACCATTAAAAAATAATATTCACAGCCACTTGATCAGAATTGATCAATGGCAAACACCAGGCTTAGAATTGTGCTTCAGTAAGAATAAAATTAATTAAATGGAGTTTGGGATGTAGGCTCCCCCTTCAGTATTTGTACCACTGCTAAAAATCTATACCTTTAAATATACTTCACCATTGTTATTCATTAAAACTGTATGCGGCCTGTGCTTATCTAGCTTTGATCACACGGACTGCAGCTCAAAAACTCAGGGCGTCTCCAGACTACTGTGCTTCCAGCAAGCACATGGCCATGTTCCCTAAACCAAGCACACTAAACCCGAGAAGGGGACGTGGTTGTAAGGCCAGACCAAGGTGGCGTTTTTGAGAGCCTGGCAGGACGTGATCAACAGGCCACGGAGGCCTGACCGTTAAACCGATCTGCGATAAAGCAGCAGGGGTAAATCAGTGTCAGGGAGCAGAGAGGTCGTTTTCATACTTAATAATGGACCATCATTCTCCTCCCTGCAGCTCTTGCTTCTCCTCGGGCCTGTGGGTCCGAGGACAATAATATGTTAATATGGACGTTCTCCAGGACCCTCGCGTGGTTCTCAGCATCTTATGACTGTGTCTCTATCTTGGGGCTCTCAGCCTACCTTCCCCTGCCCTCATCATTTTCTTGTATCAGCAGTTGCCCATCTCCCCTAATCTGTGCTGCTTTCCTCCAGCCTTTTCTGAGCTCTATTTTTCAAAAATAAATGGATGGACAAGATAGAAATGGTTATAATCAAATGCCTATGGGTAAAATGTGCCCCCAAAAAGCCAAACCTGGAGTGACCCATTCCCAGGCAGTGGATAGTAACACTTGGTTTGGGCCTCCAGCAAGGAAGACGTCCTGTTGCTCTGTGCCCCACAGTACTCCTGTACATATAGCCCAATGGCAGGGAAACAGCTAGGACAAAGAGCCTACAGAAAAAGTAAAATTGCTTTCATATTTTCTTTTGTCAGTACAGGGAGTTGAACCCAAGGCCTTCACACTGAGCTACATTCATAGCCCTCGTTTTATTTTTTATTTTGAGACAGGGTCTCATTATGTTGCCAAGTTGCCACAACTGGGCTTGAACTTGTGCTTCTTCTGCCTCAGACTCTCAAGGTGCTGAAATAACAAGTGTGTTCCACCATGCTTGGCTGATATTTTATCTTTATAACTCATTAAGTGTTATCTGCTTCTTCAGAAGATATATTTATCTGTTTTATGCTTCAATAAAATTTTCTTTAAAATCTACAGCCTTGTCACTTGCAGAAGTAGCCTGGAACTGTGAAGCTGTTCAGATCACTCAGCTTGCAGAGACCCATTCTCTGCACCCCTGTAACAGCAGTGACAGTGCACAGCTGGCTGGTCACTGGAGCACAGCACTGAGGAGTTCAGAGGAATTAAGCCTTTGCTCCTCCTTGCATGTATAACTGGGTTGTAGATTTGGCTGCTGACTCCTGGAAAGACAAAGGTCAGAGGCCTGAGGTGGTGGGCGGGGCAGATTCAGTGCCCTTAGCATCTGTTTTTCCCAGAGAGGCACCAGCTCCTGACAGCCTGGACCTAAGCACAGCACTGCTGGCCTCCTGCTCCTGCCAAGGTTAGAAGTGAGTTGATGAATGGAGCTGTTTTTTCTTTATGTGGTGGGCATTAGGCTAGGCAAGATGAGGTGCAAATGCAAGCTAGGTAGTGGCTTGGGCCCCTACATTGGTTTCCAGACAACACATACTGCACGATTCAGTCGGAACTATGCTGGGCCTGGTCCCATCACAGGAGCCTGACACTGATGGATGAGAATCTCCAAGTCAGTCTGCACTTCCAGAAGGAGCCAGCTCTCCAGAGGAGTCTGGTGGTTGGCAGCAGTCCACAGTCCTGCCTACAAAGCTGCATCATCTGGGCTGGACACTGCCCCGAGCAGTCCTTAGAGAAGGAAATAAGGAAGGAATATCATTGTCTCATCTCTGCCCCCAAAGTCAAATTGGAACATCGCTTCCACCTGAGGCATCACTGACCCAATGTTTTCCTCTCTAGTCTTGGAGAGCCCCTCATGTGACCAGCCTGAGCTAGCTTTTAACTATGTGTGTCAGTGACAGGGCACTGTGGCCTAGAGCACCTGAAATGGCAGATTATCCTACATTCACTGTGATTCGTTTGCTTCTGCACTGCTGTTATGTGCTTTTTCAGCTATGCCCAGACCAGGCCTCCTTGGTGTTGATCAAATTCAGGGGAAGCCACCTTCTAGAAGGTACAAAGCTGTGCTCCATGTCCCAGACCTTTTAGTCTTGCTTCATAGTCCCTACTAGGGACATCTACACCCTGCCTTCAGGAGGAGAAGAGCAGAGCTCAGGAAGTCAAAGGCACCTTGGGTTATTCATCATCAAGTGGACTTTCCTGGGTGTTTCATTGCTCTGAGCTGAAGATAATGATGAGTTCCTGCAGTTTGTAAGAGAGGAGCATCTAGTGGACATTCCTAATATACCCCTCAGCTCCATCGTGCTCCATCCTGTCCCTCCAGGATGACTACTCCTACTTTGGGAGTGGTGTGATCCCTTCACTGATGGATGCAGCTCATGTCCAACAGTCCTAGGCCTCTTGGGATTCTGGAAACATCTCCCCCACCGAACCAGAGCTGAATGCATAGTCAGAGCCTGGAGGTGTTAGGATAAGCTCTAAAGGCCAAGGGCTGCTAGAGGTTGGCTGTGTTGCTGCGAACTGGCCAGTGGAGATTGAGGAGGGTATGTGGGTGCTCATTTGAACTGCTTTTGAGAGCTGCTGTCAGAGTGAGAAGCCCATTGCCCTTTCAGGAAATGGCCTGCTGAAGGCTCCCAGGAAGTCTCCAGGAACCTACACAAATCATGTGGGAGAAAGCTGTGTTTGGACATCTCCCAGGTCATCTAGTGGTCCCAGAGAACCACCAAAAGCTTGAACCAAGTGAGAGAATTCTTGTTTCACTGCTAAGCTTGGAGCAGTAAGAGGCAGCATAGCGGGAAGTGGGAGGGAGGCAGAGCAAAGAGCAAGCTGAGCCCTGTCCACTGCAGAGCCTCATGCGCTGGACAGTCTGGGGCTGCCCGGCCCATGAGAAGCTTTCCAGTGGGTGAGCAAGTGATGTTTTGATTTAGGTTGATGTGGCCGCTAAAAAAATTGACACTTAATAATTGCTCATTTTTATGGAGTACAGTATGATATTTCAATACATGTATACAACATTAAAAATCAGATTGGGGTAACTAATATCATGTATTATTTCTTTGTGTTGAGAGCATTCAAAATCTTCTCTCTTAGTTATTTTGAAATATCCAATTAATTGTCACACATAATTACCCTACTGTGCTACAGAATTTTAGATCATATTCCTTCTAGCCAACTGCACTCCTGGGCCCATTAACCATCACTCTCCCTTCTTCTTCTCAGAGTTTGGAAACAACTATTCCATTCTCTTCTTCTGGAAAGTGAATTTTTTCTAACTTCCACAGAGAGGTGGGAATATGCTGTCTTTTTCTTGAACTGGGTTTTTAATAACTGGAAGATAAAAAAGGCCAACTGCTGAAGCATGAGTGTAAGTTAGACATTCCGTGTCTGTGGCTGGGTTGAGGAGGTGGGTACCTCAGAGAGCAGTTGTGAATAGCAGTAGTAGTAATGAGGGGGCCAGGTGAGTTTCTGATTTCACTCCTCTGACGCCAACTGTTTAATACATAGGGTTTAAATTCATTTAAGTCTTTGGGACTCTACGAGACTACAGACTGAAAATATAAAAGCAAAGTAACATGGAGAATTTAAACTAATCAAACAGGTGGGAGAGGTCAATAAAAACATGTTGAAGGCAAACCGACAAGTCACCGCCCATGTCACATCTGAGGATGCCACATAGATGCAGTCCATGGTGTTTCAGAGCTCTTCCAACTTCTTCTGAGCAGGAGCCTTCTAGGCATTATTGGAAGTTGTGTGTGTATCTTGGACAGAGACACAGGAACAGGTAGGAGGCAATCACTTGCTTCTGGGAGCTTATTGTCAAGTGGGATATTTAATTATAAACTGTTCTTTATTATCTGTGTCTCCCCCTCAAGTGGTCCATTCTTGAGAATGGAATCTGTAGCAGATAATCTCTTACTTGTTTACTCAACAGCTGCTGCTGAGACAAACAAAATGTTCTAGGTCACATAGCTCCTAGCCACACTGGGCACATGAGACATAAACTAAAATACTGAATATAACCAAGTAGGTGTGAGGACCCATGTGAGGTTCTCTGGGTAGAGGTGCAGAACTAAAATAAGCATTATGTTGCTTTGGGATGGCTTCACATACCTTCTCAGAGGTTTAATTTACCAAATGTCTATCAAATTCTTACTCTATGCTAAGTACTAGAGAATGTAGAAATAAACAAAATTTAAACCCTGCCTTCCAAGAACTTGATATCTCACATTAATGATGGATTAGAGAACCATTATGAGCAACAGTGGGTTTGGCTGCTACTCTGGAGGAAAAACAGGGAGGTCATTGGCCAATGATAGAGGGATGCAGAGACTGGGGGTCCAGGGAGGCATCCCCCTGAAACTGCATTGCAGTCAAGAAGAAGGACTGGGGCCAGGAAGTTAGCTCAGTGCTTCCTGCACCTGTCTTGCAAGCACAAGCACACAGGTTTGATTCCCTGGCAACCACATATTATACTGGATATGGAGACTCATGCCCAGCAGCAATCAGCACCATGTACCACAGTGCTGGGCGTGGTGGCTCACACCTGTAATCCCAGCACTTGGGAGGCAGAGGCAGGAGGACTGCTGTGATGTGAGTTTGAGGCTAAGCTCAGGGCCAACCTGAACCACAAAGCGAGACCCTGCCTCAGAAAAAAAAAAAAGAAGAAGAAGAAGAAGAAGGAGAAGGACTCTGTAAGCAAAAGAGCCACTCAGGGAACTTCTGGAGGCTTGCCTGAGAAGTAGTGGGTATGAGAGATGGGGGCAAGCACGTGATAGGCAACGGAATTTTATTGGCAAGTGTTATGGACTTTGACTGAACTTTATTCTCCAGGTAGCTACCAAAAAGTTTTAATTTGGTAATGCATTGCCATCAAATTTGCATTTTGGCAAGACAATCTCTGATGGTAAATGGAGCTGGGGTTGTCGGGTAGGATCAGAAATAGGAGGACCAGTCAGGAAGCTGTGCAAATAATTCCAATAAGACCTGATGTGAGCATCTGGATGAAGATGTGAGGCCAGAGGCCAGAGGTTTTGGCAGGAAGAATTGACCAGAACTCAGATGGACTGGGGACATGTAAGGAGGGGATGTCCAGACAGTCTCTAACATTCTGCCTGAGCTGTGCGGTTGATGGACAGGTTGGGAGCTCCACTCCAAATGACTCAGATGTGGCCACACTTCTAGGTCCACGTGGGTAAGGCCAGGATGCTTTGTGCTTAAAACCAGCTTGACTTTGTCTCTGGGCCCAGGATAGGCATTGGCCCCCTAACCCAGCTTTCTGAAAAGCTGCCTGCTCAGCGGGGCTCTGTTTCCAGGCCTGGAGCCTGCAGCAGAGTTCCACAAAATCTGTGTATCTCTTGTAAGGTGCAAGACTCTCCACAGTGACTCTTAATGGCCAGGGGCACAGGGAGGAAAGTAAATACTCTTTACCTATGCAGCAGCCAGGGAATTCTCCTCGTTTGTCAGATATTATTAGCTGTTACCTTCCGGTCTCCCATTGTTATTCAGGTCCTCACTTGTCACAGTCACACCCCTTTGGATGCTCACGCCTTGCTTTCTCTCCAGCTCTCTTTCCCTCTGGTGGCACCCTGACTGGCTAGTAATTTATGTATGACAATATGAGACTAATTTGGTTATTATGTCAAAGGGAAATTGAATCTGGGGTTTTAGTGCCACATCTGGGAGAAATCTTCCAATGAATCTGGAGTGGAGAAAAAAGCCTCAGAGTTCGATTCATCCGCTTGTCACCCTGTTGACAAGATTAAGTCATTACAGAGGGCTAAACTAGGGCCAGAAATGGGACCAGTGAGGAAGGAGATAAAGGAATGAGAAGGGGGTGGGGAGGAGGAGAACATAGAAAAGGGACAGGTGTAAGGCCAGAGGGGGTGTGGGCAATGGGCCTGGCAGTGCAAGAGGCTCTCTCTGTCTGCTACTTTGCTGGGGTGGGGTTGGATGGAAGCTCAACAGGGTGGTCCAAGTAGTGTGACAGCCAGGGGACAGATGGACAGGGAGGAAGTTCAGTGGGAGGACATTATGCAAACAGTTGCATGAATGTATTCTTGGGCATCTTAAATACTGAGTGAGTTAAAATTTGGTTTCTGAGACCAACACAAGATTAAAGCACTTTGCTCTGTGCCAAGTGATATGGTCGCTGTCTCTGCTGAGTATCTAGACTCAGGCAAGGAAGGAGGTTCCCTGAACTCTGTGTAGCAATTGGACCCAAATACACAGAAGTCTGGTTGAAGTTCTGGTGTAAGGGGCAGGTGTCTCACATCTAGAAAATTGTGGGTGTGTTTTCTCTCAGTTTGGCCAGAGAAGTGGATGGAGGGAAGTCATTGCCCAGGTTGGAATGGTGGGGGCTGAGACCGAGCTGATAAATGTATGTGAGATTGAATACAGGAGGATCTAAGTGTCAGGAACTTTGAAAGTATTCTACAAGGTCATTCTGTCATCCAAGACATCCCAACCCTGCTCACATTTGCACAAATGTTAGTTAGATTTATGTTCTCTGGCATGATGATATTCTCATGCCCACCTCTGTGATGGTGTTTATTAGGCTTTCTCTGATGGGATGAATTTCCTTTCTCTCCTCTGACCTGTGCTTCTCTCATATGGGCTTGCTCAGGTCTGTATGTTGATCTTTCAGCTGTTGGCCCATCGTTAACCTAAAGGGCCATGGGGTTTGACAGAGAGATACCCTTGCACCAACGATAGACCCTGTCATGTTGTTTTTCTCTGACCACTCTGGTGCCCAGTTTTGAGTGTTTCTGGATTTTAGCTTTTGCTTTGCATTAAGTAGGACCACCCATTCATATGCCAAAAGCTGAACAGCATAGTTACCGTGACTACATGTATGCCCTCAAGCCATGGGAGGTGGACCATCTTGCCTCTGAAAATCCTCCAGGCCCAGGAAAGGAAGTCAGGGGTCAACCTGGCCATGCCCCTGACTCCAGGCAAGATTCCAGAGAAAGGACCAGGTCAGGAACGAGTGGAATCCACCTCTACCAACTCTCTTCTTTTTATCTCCCTGGCTTATCCATGGAAAAACAACTTTTTCCCCCAAGAAAAGGAGGACATTCAAATTAAAATGAAATACTTCAAAATAATCCTCAGTTCTTAAATCATGTCAATTTGACTGTTTCTTCCACCACCCACACATCAGCTTTGACCAGACACCCACCTAACAGTACTTATGCAAAAGATATTGGCAGCTACTTACTAACTGGAGAAGCATCTCGGCTCTCCTGGTGACTCTGTTACCAAGCTCTCTGGGGTCTCCTTTGTGCCCTGGAACTTTTTCCATGTGTAATGAAGGTTCTAGTACCCTGAGCAGGGTCCTTAGCTGCTGCCACCCTTGCCCCACAGTTCCCCATCTAGCAAAAAGCAAACATTCATCTTTCTCCCTGCCCCCATCGTGTTGCTTAAAACTATGCTTCTGTTAATTGGACTGTGTCATCTCAGAAACAGCTATTTATTAATAGATAGGCAGAGCCTTGAGTAAGTTCATCACGAGAACCAGAGGATCTGAGAGAGGCCAGGGAACAGCTGGGCAGAGGCTAGATTCAGAAGTGTCGGTTCAAATTCAGGCACTGACTGCCTGGATAATGTGGGGAAGAAAATTCATCACATTATGGAGAGAGGTTTTCTCTCTCAAGTGAATTGTAAGTATAGTGGGCCACGACTTACTGGAAATCAAGTGTCTCCTTCAGTTCACAGTGTCTGGGAGCTTGGGAAGCAAGGCAGGGTGGCCTCAATCTTGCACTCTGAGATGCTGGGTCCTCTTGGTTAGTGACAGTGGGAAATATCTTGGAAAGAGAGCTGGTCACAAGCATCACTTTGTTAGCTCATTCTCCCCCTGCAGGGCCCAGTCACAGAGAAAACAGCCGAAAGAGCTAAATGCAAGGTACAAGTCTCCAGTCACACCTTCTCAGGAGAATATGACACAGCTCTCTAGTCATGTACAACAGTGCTGGCAGACCCTCTTCTAAACTTTCCCAAGTGAATTATATGGTCAGGGTGATCTGAGCAGATAGTGACAATGTCCAGGGAGGGGCCTCACTGTGGTTCCCCCTCTCCCCACACAAATTGCTCACTGGGTCTGCTCCTATGATATCCCCCCCAGGAGACTGAAACTAAAACCCAGCCACCTGTCTGCTTAGATCCCTGACCCATACAAGTCTTTTAAATGTTGAACCAGGCCACTTGCTCCGGGGTAAAAACATCAGACAAAAAGTCCCCCCAAAACATTAGGCATGGGTTTGTGGACCATGCTGAGCCTGCACTTTTGGCCTCTTGTTGCTACAATGGTGCCACCACATGGGCTGTTGTACCCATAGGGCTAAGGGAGGGGGTGAGCTCCATAAATAAGGCCTGGATGAGGCGTCCCAGATGCCTCTTCCTTGTGGTCCATTGCTTTCATGCAGGTTTGAAGTGGAGGATGGTGAATCAGGCAGATTGAGCACAATGTCTACCTGACCTCAGCAAGAGCAGAAAGTGGAGAAAGGTCATTAATTAGGACAGGCACCTAACAGACATCCAGAGAGGCTCTGAGTGTACAAGGAAGTGGGCACCAAGAGACAGCAGCCATGAGACTGAGGCTGTAGGACAGAGCTTCAGGCTGCTCTATGCTCTACCTGCTGCCTCCCAGGGCCTGACGCAAGGCTTCTGGGGTACCTAGGCCTGCAGGTGGGGTAAGAGCCTTCTGCAGAGGTGAGAGGAGGGAGAAGGTGATGAGGTGAGTTGCCGGGCAAGCTGTCTTAGAGTAGGACTTATGTTCAGGAAGAAGAAAAATTCTGATAAACTAAGACTTGAGTTAGAAATAAACGAGGTTATTCTTTATTGGTACATAGTCTCTCCAGGTTTATTTTGGTTGGGAATTACCTGACTTGTAATCTTGTAAGTAATACTTGAATACTTTATTATGAACTTTCAAGTGACGGGAATGAGGCAAATACCTTCATTATTTTTCTTCCTTTTCTCCCTTCCAGTGCAAATGTCCTCCTTCAAGGAAATCACAACCACTAGTTTAGCATTTAGATAGTTAGGCAGATAGAGAATAGAGATAGATAAATAGATAGATAGATAGATAGATAGACAGATGGATAGATAGATGGTAATGATAGATACATCTATGAGAAAGATAGGTAGGTAAAATATTTATGTAGCTCACATTCACTTCGCAATATTCTTTGATGTGCTTTCCATGCCGCTTGGGAGAGATCCACTTCACCTATTTAATTGTTACATGGTGTTCTATTGATAAAGGGAGGATCATCGTCTCACAGTAACCTTAATAGGCATCCATATTTTTATTTTCCTATTTCATTCCAATAAGTATTCTTTCACACAGCTTTGATAGATTTAAAAATGTATAAGTGACTCACAGGGGCAGGAATTCCTTGGGAGGGAGGACCTGGAGTGTGAAAAATTGAGCTGGAATTAAAGCCAGGCAATAGAGCAATCTCCAAAGGACTCCTGCGCCTTGATAGGTCCTGCATGTCCTGGGGTGAGTTCTTGGGACTTCATAGCTTCCTGCTTGTACAAGTGAGCACCTTCCACCCATGAATGTCTTGCAAGAAAAGACACAAACTGTGTTCTGGTCTGATTCAGACAAGTTAGAATCAGAGCCTGACGTTGAAGTGAAAATCTAATAATAATCTTCTCCCTGCACTGATTTCTAACAGACTCATTCCCTCCTGAAAATGATCACAAACAATATTTCTGCAGCAACCCCAGCTGAGGGACAGGTGCTATTTTGAGCTGTTTTCAGTAATTGGTAATGCAGGGATGAGTGGGAGGAAGGCGTGAGGGCCGTTCTGAATGCAGTGCTGACGTCATGGGTAGGTTTTCAGAGACGTGGTTTCCTGTGTGGCTTGGGAACAGTTTCATCCCCAGTCACAAGTCACGGGTCTCTGGAATAGCTGAGCAGCAAGTGGCTCCTTTGTTCTCAACCTTTTGCATCGCCTTGGGGTACTTGGACTTTGGTCTGGGTGCAAACTCTCAATCAGAAAGTCGTATAAGAGAAACAAATGTCTTGCTGTGGAGCCAAGATCAGAAAAATGTGTGGTTCATGTATTGTGAAAAGAAATCTGCAGTCTCCCTTTTTCTAAACCTTTCCCCGCCCTGCCTGCTGGCTTACTGGTGGAGCTTGCTCTACAGAGTTTGGAGGGATATCACAGTATCCAATAAGAGCAGGGGTTCTAGGGCAGAGCACTGACCCTGTGAATATTTTACCTCTTGTTCTAGATACCAAACACCAATTTTCCCATTTGAAAAATGGGCATAATAACATACAACCCCAGAGCGTTATAGTGAGGATTCAGTGAGATGAAGCAAATTTATCACCAATGCAATTTATCACCAAATTTATCACAGTGTCAGACATGTGGCTAGTGTTAGAGAGATGGCTGCCGTTATTAATGCTGAGCACCTTGAGTTGTACTGCTATCTTCAGCTCTTTCTTCCACTAAGCTGTAAGTTCTTCCCAGAGATCAGAGCCATGTTCTTCACTGTGTTTAGTGGAAGTCCCAAAGGTGAATTTGAGATGAGATGGTAGATGACAAATGGCCACTGTTTGCAACTCCATCCATCAAGTAGTGAGTCCATTTCCCTCCTTTCAGATCTAGGGTGGCCACAGCAATGCTGACCAAAAGAAAGAAGGGAAGGGAAATGATGTTGTGGGATCTTAAGCTAAGGATACTTTGCAGCTCCTGTTCTCAGCCTCTTGCTACCCTATGGCTACAAAGAAAGACAGCTCAGAACAGTCTCCTTGAAGGTAGAGGTATATAAAGACAGGTCAGCCATTCTGGCTACCCACTGGTATTACATATGTAAAAGGTAAGCTTAATTGTCAGTACAGTTGGGTACTGGTTTTAGTGGCATGCAGAATGTAAGAGTGGCATGCAGATTTCAACAAAAAAATTGTGAGGCCATGTAAGGAGCCACTGAGAAGCATGATGCTGTAATAATGAACTCGAAGGTGCACTGGAGATCCCAGGAAGTCAGAGATGCCAGTAACATAGAAAATCTACAAGGAGAATGTATAAATTGTGAGCAGAGCCAGCATAAGGGATGACCATGTGGACTACAACCAGCAGGGCCACAGGGACAAGGCTTCCCAAGATCTGTGGAACTCCTACCTTATCATTAGGTACACTGTATGCTAGACACGGAGCTATTGAACTTAATGTTTGCCCTGCTGAATTTTGGGGGTTTTAATTATTGTTTATATTTATCTTTCTCTTCTTCCCTTTGGAGTGGGAGGGTTTACCTGTGCCTTGTATCTTGGGACTATGTAACTTGTTTTTGATTTTTGCAAAGGTTCACCGCTAAGAGTTTGCCTTGAGTCTCAGAAGTGACTTTGACTTCCTCAAACTCTTGAGACTTTGAAGGAGAGATAATTTTGTTTCCAATTGTACACAAGATAGTTGCATCATGTTAGGCAGAATTTCTAGCTTATTGCATTTTTTCAGAGGTTGAATATTAGAGAAACATATTTGGGTGTCAGGTTGACAAGGAGTGGTATGTAATAGTTAAGCTTAACTGTGAACATGATTCACCTAGAGCTACCTATGGGCTCAGTAAAACAGTCTTTGGTTGTATCTTGGTGGGTCATGGAGGCATAAGTTTTATGTCTGATCCCTGGCTCCTTCCTCTCTGGCACTGTTCTCCTGCTATGCTTGTTGGCTGCTGATTTAAGTATCTTTGCCTGTCCATGCCTCCTGCTATATTTCTACCTGAGAACTAGTTGACTGTTGACCAAATACTCTGAATCTAGGAGCCAAATAAACTATTTTCTCCTTTAAACTGTGGGTGTCAGTATTTTGGTCCCAGCAACAGAAAAACTGACTAATACCGCAGGCATAGAAATGAGGCATGTATCAGTCTATGAACAGCAGCTGCAAAAGGTGATCTCTGACTCCTTGCCCAGAAGAGGTTTTGGCCAGTTTGCAGAATCTGAAGTAAATAGGTGATGACTTTTTTAAGCCCTCAAGTGTTAGGGTGGTTTCCTTTTTTGGCTTCAATAGATAAATGAGATAGGAAGCATAGGAACAAGAAATCTTGGAGTTC
Source organism: Petromus typicus (assembly GCA_004026965.1). Classification (NCBI taxonomy): domain Eukaryota; kingdom Metazoa; phylum Chordata; class Mammalia; order Rodentia; family Petromuridae; genus Petromus; species Petromus typicus. The sequence continues at coordinate 24,954 of PVIR01002330.1, read as the reverse complement.
TTAAGAGATAAAGGAGGGAAAGGTAAGCATAGCCATGGTTTACCACAAAGGTTAAGAAGGTAGAATTTCCCAGGTGCAGAGGAAAGGCCATCATAACCTAGGGCAGGGGGTTTGGAAGTGAGGAGGTCTCAGGGGGGCTGAAAGGCTATTAGACACAAAATACTGATACTGTCATCACAAATAAAGCTGCTGAAGACCACAAAGCCAGGATCTAAGGAAAAACCCAAAATGCACATGGAGCTCTGTGATACATTCAGACAGTAAAGAGACTGGAGACAAGGGCAGTCTACATCTCAGGCAAATGTGAAATCTGTCATAGATCTGCATGAAAGGATCAATGTTACAGTTTACAATGAGCTGGGAATCCTAGGGATATGCAGTGGGCATATTCATGCCCATTGGAGAAAGAAGTACAAGAGGATGAGGTGAGGCCCCTTCTTTAGGGTAGACATTGTGAAGTTGAGAAAGGCCTAAATGCTACTTCCCTCTTTGCTTGTTTCTTATCAAGGAAAACGCTCCCTAACCTGAAGAAATAGAAAAGACACAGTTAAAAAAAATGCAGCAAGAACATACTTGCTGTTGCTTGGAACTTTAATTTCCTCACCAATCTGTATGTCATCCTAGAACCCAAGAAGAACTTCCCACAGGCAGGTGGGCATGGTGGGCAGATCATTAGTCACTGCTGGTAAGTACCACTTAGCAGTGTCCATCCACCTGCATCAGCATCCCCCAGAGTTGCTTGGCAAGAGCACAGATTCCTGCCCACAGCATTGTCAAGTCAATTTGCAATGTAAGATCTAAGGGTGGGACCAGGATCCTTGTCTGTATTTAATAAATGCATGTCATTCCAAGCACTAGACAATGTGTATGTCTCTGTCCTTGCATCTTCATAGAACTCCTGCATGCAAGACAATTCAGGTTAAATAGCCTTTGATCTGAAATACTAAGGATCAGAGTGTTACTGATTTGGGGGAAGGATGTTTTTGTGGGGAGATTTGGGGATATTTGCACAGACTTTATCAATGGATCATCTCTAACCTGAAACCCAAAATATGGAATAGATCATAACATTCACAAAATTTCAGATAACTCCAATTTCAGATTTTCAGACTAGGGATATTCAAGTTGTACTCCTATTTTAGAGTAGAAAGCCTGGCCTAGGAGAGACTGGGAGAGCCAGAACACAGGAAAAGCATCATAGCTGATGTCTGAACATCAGTATCTGCTCTGGCTCCAGACTTCATTCTCTTAGCCACTAGGCTCTGTTCCTCATATCCATTCCTGACAAACTCCACAGCCATCCTCCTGCACGTTAGCACTTGCAAACCATTGCTCCAAGAATTCTGGGAAAGGAAGAGATAAATGCTCTCTCCAACATCAAAACTTGGAAAAAACAAGACCGTAGAATCCAACACCCTTAGTAAAGGCACAGAACAGTTTTTAAATAGATAGCCGTGGTGGTCAAGGAAATGGTAGTTGCCAGGAGCCAAGATGGTGTCACCAAGCATGAGGCAAGTCCAAATGAATTCATTCATTTTATGGAGAACAAGATTGGACCTGACAACCTAGAGTATGATGAACATTTCTTAACATCTATTCCACCCTTTTCCTGTTGGAGGTTGGCTCAATTCGGGGCAGGTTTGAGAGAACTGAACAAATGAGATAAGAGAGATTTGCAAAAAGATAATGCAGTCTCCCTCTTCTTAGATGAGGAGAAAGAAGTATGCTGCTCCAATTACTGGAAGCCACTGTCTGAATCCAAGGGAACCATATTTAAGATTATTTTAATGCAATAATTAAAAAAGAGGTGAATAATCTTTAACCACGTTGTTGAAATACTGGCTTGACTAACCTTGAAACTGCACTTATCTCTAGACTTTTCATTATGTGAGACCATCAGCATCCTTATTGTTTAAACAAGTTAGATATGGGAGTTTTTTGACCTGCAGGAAGAAATATCTTAACAAATCCAAGAAGAATGCCTGTAGATATAATGCTGAATTTCAATCTCATGAAGTCATTTGAATACAATTTTAAAGATATCCTTGTGAGCAAAATGGAAAAATCAGGGCTAAGTAATGTCATTAGATAGATTCACACTTGTAGCTGTAAAACTTTACCAGAAGTCAGGTGCAATGAGCATGGTGGTATCTCTTTAAGACAGCCAGGTTCATGCTCAGAAAGGTTAGGTGTTTGTACCTTTAAGAGGAGCCCCAAGCTATCATGAGCTAGTATTCTGGAATTTGTTTAGACATTGCCTGAAATGCTTGATATGCAGGTACATATACTTATGCTAGATGCTTATCTCAAACTCCCCTTGTAAACACTTGCCTAACGTTGCAGAGTGTTTGGAGACCAAGGGCTAGCACCTCACCTCCTGTGCAGGCTCAAGGCTCTAAAATTCAGGATTTTCCCCTTGAATCTTGCCCTTTTCTCCTGGATTGGAACAGAGCTTTGTCTCAGATTCTTCAGACAGGACCCTGACAGGTCCCTAGTTTTACTCCAAACATGGAGCTGTGATAGGCATATGACACTCTCTGGAACCAGAGTTTTCCTTCATAGGTCAGTGCCACCAGATAGGAAGTCTCTAGAAGGAAGGACAGATTCAGCCTTCAAAGGTTGGCCTGATTTTGATCACAAACTCAGCATGGAAAGATACTCAGCCAATTTTCAAATGTCTCATAGCTGTGAGGCTAGCTAAAGTCCTGGCTGAGAAATTGTAACTTCAAAACAATTTTATAAGACATTGAAAGCATATTTTAAAATCTCAACTATCGAAGTAGCTTATAGCAGTTTGTGTTAAAAAGTGGGCTAACTGAAACCCAACAAAAAACTTTAAAGTTCCCTTGAAATAGTCAGTGATATGATATTGCTGCCTGAAAAGCCAATGATGTCCCAGGAAACATACTGAAAGTATGATATTGAAACAGGAAAGGTGGCATCCCTTGAGAATTCTTTTGGGGGCCCACTGTCAGAAAAGGACATCCGAGGATATCAAGAGAGAGGGACCAGGGTGCAAGAAGAAGACCTGGCCAAGTTTCAGAGCTCAGGCCTGAGGTCAGTCAATGAAACTTCCAGAAGAGCATAGACTTTAGCCCACGCCTACAGAAAATGTCCTGTGCCATGTACTTTAACTTAGTATGACTTCAAAAGTACAGGGCTGTGAAGGCAGATAATTTTAGGTTCAACTTCTAGCATGCTATATGCTAAAATGCATCACCACAACAGTCAGGCAGATTTCTCCAAGACTCAATTTAAGCCTTTGTAAAATGGAGATAGAAATGTCTACCTCATTGGAGTATTTGAGTTAGTCTGCTTAACGCACTTAGCACAGTACTAGGCACAGAGCCAGTGCTCAGTTATTATCATCGTAAGTGACAATGATCAAATGGGTTTTCAAGTAAAGGGCAGGTCTGCCATCTTTGTAGTGTTCAGCAGAGGCCATATGGCCCCATCTCAGGAATGCGGAGAGCATTTTTACACTCTGGGTTGGAGGCTGAAATAACTGATTTCTGGTCAAGGAAAGGACAGTAATCTATTAATGGGACTGAATTCCCTGCTGGCCTGAGGGCCCAGGAATTTCACCATTTGAATTACTGTCTGCATCTGCAGTGTTTATGCCCAGAGACATCCATGTTTATTTCTGTGTGTGTGTGCGTGGGAGTGTGTGCACCTGTGTTTGCACAGAACTGTGCATCCCTCATGGAGGTATCAATCACCACGTGTGAAACATTCAATGGCATAAAAAAAGACAGATTCTGACATGACCCAGGTCTACGTTTATCTCAGCTCTGCTGCCAGGTCCACCCACAGGAGACATTTCCCTTAGTATGTTCTTGTAATGTCTGCACTTGGAGGGAAAGCTTGTCGATAAGGTCCTCAGCCCTGTTGATTCTTTTCAACAGCTGAGGGTCAGGCTTGTGGGTTGGGATTTGATAATTGTGGTTAGCATCTTACCCAGGGCTGCGCCTTCCAAAAAAAATTCTTTAAGAAACTGAAATTTGGCCTCTACTTCATTGGATTCCATTTCTAGGCTTTTTATGCCCTTAAGAAAGCTTTTTTCCCCCATTCTAGCAGAAGAGTCTTATGTCTAATTATTCTAATATTATCCCTCTCCTGAAGGAAAAACACTAGACAAACAGGTTGATTCTGAACACCAGATATGTACTTACCAGGGATTGAGCCCATTGCCAGCAAACAAGGGCATATAACTCAGGGAAAAATTAGACACAGAACTCTTGAAGTATGGAGAAGTATGCTAGTGTCTAGGCAGCTGTAAAGATGGAGAGCAGAAGGTAAATGGTCAGTTCCATCTCTCCAAGGGCCCAATCTATAGATTCATTTCTATCTCTGTAAGGAAGAGTATAGGAATGCTGGTCCTATGGTAACTAGAGGGTGGCAAAAATATCACAGGAAACGAGGCAATCCTGGGATACTGCCCATTGTCCATGTGGGTAACTGTCTAATAAAAACTCTGAACATTTTGCAGAAAGCTTCTCCAGTCTTCTCTCAGCTGGCGTCTCACAGCAACCGGTTAGAGAGCTATCACCGTCTCCTTCTGCAGACAAGAAGCACAAGGCTCTGGGAGATGATACGACTGGTCAGCAGTTAGGATGCATCAGAGCCAAAGCTTCAGACCAGGTCCTCCAGTTTCAGATCCTGTGTCCTTTCCAGCACATCTGCTCTCTTGGAAGCTGCCAGGGATGAGTTCTGGCCCTGCTAGCTGATCTCATGTTGTGACTGAGTTCTTTCCACCCCTTGCCCTGCTCCCCCATCTCTGGGTAATGGCTTGAGGGTGCCTGAATGCCTCTGTTTGGCTACACCCTGTATTTGTTGGCACCACGCACATCCTCTGGGGGACTTATTTTGCCCACCATAGTTCCTTATTTCCTATCCTGCCTCCTAGACAGCCAGGTTTCCTTCGGAATGCCATTTGGGCTAGCAAAGGCTCCTGTAGGCTGGCCAAGCAGCAGGGTTATGGCTGCTCCCTAGAGCAAGCCTGGCAGGTTAGTCAAGGTGGGCAGCCCAGGAAGGGTCCTTCTGCTTTTGAGTTATTTGGTCCTGCTGCCATGGGTCCTTTATAAACTCTCTCTTGAGTTATTCTCTACTTAATGTTGTTATTACTATTGATCCAACCTCTAAATAGCAGAAGTCCCAAGGCTCAAGTTAAACCATCAATCAGCTTGATAATTCCTTTATTTTAAATGTTACTTCTGAGACTCTTTGGAGGCCTCTCAGTACCCATGAGAGGTGGAGATATTCTTCTCTAAGGGAAAATGAGGCACATAGAAATGTAGAGGTTGGCCAGAGGCTCCTGGCTTCTGACAGGTCCTGTCCTTTCCTGCTACTGGATGTTCTGAGTTTGGTTGAGATCCTCAGATCAGTTGAAGATTTTGTGGTGTCTCCAAAAGGCAAAGTGCCCCTCACTAAGGAATGCAGGGCTTCCATTCCCTCTAGGCCCAGGCTGCCCTTCTTGTCACCCTTTGCACCCCCGCCTCAAAGAGGAGACAGTGGGTAGCTTCTCTCTTTTGCTCCACCCCATCCCCCAGGTTTGGAAATTCACTTTGCAGAAGCCAAAAGAATCTTTTTTATAGTGGAAGGTGGGGGGCTGGGGGTGGAGAGAACATCACAGATGCTCGTCTTTTCCATTCTGAGAACATTGGCAGGAAAGAGGAATCGAGGTGGTACGTGGGTACCAAGTTTCCTTATATGCATGAAACAACATGCCTTCCGGTAGGGGCACCATAACCTCTTTGACAGCCAGTGGGGAGTGAGTTCTCTTTTCTTCAGGCCCACAGACCAGCAGCAGCGGCACCATCAGGCCCTTCTATTGTGGGGTAGGAGCCCCTGGGGAACATGGGCAGTGTTCATGATGGTTATTCAGCTTCCAGGGCTTAGAGTAGCAAGATGCAGGGTAGCTTCCTCAGGGGACAACCAGTAAGCACGGGCCTCCTCCCCGAAACACTACTGCACCCTTCCTGACTTACGTTTATTTGAGGTTTAGGGGTGCTGATGCCCCTTCTCAGCACCCACATTCTCTTGTGCCTTACATTTCAACTTCACAGTAAGACATGGGACCTCACCCACTGGCAGAGCCAGGCATGAATGAAACCCCTGTTTCCAGTCTTCCAGCTCATAAAACCTACCATCCTCTCCAGAAGGGTTGCCCCATGCCCTATTTTATCTTTGGGGGAGAGCAGGCCCAGATGGGGCTGACCGATGGTAAGTTTAGAAAATGGCATCTTGGAAATAGAAGAATATCCAAGCAATGCATCATGTGAGTGACTCTTGTCTATGCCACAGTATGTCAAAAGGAACAAATGGCAGGCCTCAGCAGCTGCGGACCCCAGCGTTTCCTGGAGGACGGGAGTCTGCCTTGAGATCAAGGTTTCCACAGCCCAAGCACTTATTTTCTCCTTCAGTAGACCTAAAAATAAACCCTGATACCGATTTTTAAAAAATATCTCTGCCCCCCACCCCTGACTCTTCGTTAATTTTCCATCCTGTAGGCACTTGGCGTCCAAGCATCCCTTGTAGAGGAACGATGTACTGCAAGATAAGCTGCCTCGGCGGTTCAGCTAGTAAAAGGCTCATCCCCAGGGCTGTGTCACAGCAATATTAGCAAACTCTGATCCGCTACAGTCTGGACACCTCAGCGCCTCCGAGATGATTATCTCTGAGGTTCCTTCTTTGCAGGCCAAAGAGGCTTCGAGGAGTTGCGCACAAGGCTGGAAGAAGCAGGGTAGACTGGGAGGGACTCAGCCTCAGCAGCCTCCTCTATCCTCTGCACCTGCACTGTTCCTTCTACCTGGAGCCCCTCCACCTCTCATATGGAGGCTGAATTCTCTCCCTCATCTCTGCACCTGGCGGCATAGTGGGCATCATCTTGGCTTCTCACTGCTAAGTTTCTTGCCAATATCTGTCCCTCCCCCTGAGGAACACTCCAGTTTGAATTTCAAGGGAGGCCCCAGGATGTAGCTTCACCTGCTTGGCAAGTATAAGGTCCTGAGTTCAATCCCTGGTACTAGGGGGAAAAAAAGAAAAAAGAAAAGAATCTCAAGACATGAGATCTCACCACTTCCTACCCCTCCTGGCTGTAGCTTTTGCTGACCCCAGACTTGCCCCCTTTTTCCCTGAATTTCAGTTCCTGGGTCACTGTGACTTTATCCAGTCCTCCCTAGCATTATTAGTAGAGCTTCTTCCCACTGTCAGCCCCCCCCCAGCATTTTAATTCACTTTCCTCTGATGAATTTATCTTTCTCCCACCCTCAGCCACTTATCCATGCTCTCGGCCTTGCCCTTGTCATGATCAGTAACTTTAATGTCCATCCTCCACATTCCCCATCTCAAGACTGCACATCACTCCCTCAAACATCACCTCCCAAAGGTGCTTGGACCTACAGTCTGTGGGTCCTAGCACTTTCCCACCACCCTTCCTCACTTCCCGTGAGGCCCCTAAGCCAGCCATCTCCCCTGATCAATCATCACAATCAATCACGGCAAGTGCCTTCGACTCCCTGTGATCCTGAACACTTAGCAAAGCCTCCCATCTGGCCAAACTCACTTTTCTTCCCCTTTGTGGTTGCACCTTGGTGACAGAATGTGGCAGGAAAAGAACACCCCCAATATGCTGGTAGTGTCGCTTTATATATATGACCCTTAAATGCTGTTGCCTGGTGGCATCATTCATTATTTCTCTGGTCCATTCGTTCTCCTGCTTCTCCAGATGAGTGATCACACACCCTTCCCTCTCCCCTGAAACCTCTCATACCTCCTCCTCCATCCTCTTCTCCACTTATAACCTTGCTGATAAGTGAAAATAAATGAGAACAATAAAAGACATTTCCCACAAACTCCTACAACTGCCCTTCGGCCCACACCTGTTTTTCACTCTTCCACATCTCCCTTGCTCTGTGGATAGACAGTCCTTGCTCCTGAGCGAGGCCACCCCCACCACATCCTGTACCAGGTCCCACCCCTCTCGCTTGCTCAAAGTCCTCTTTGGCCAAGCTCCTGCCCTAATCCACTCATATCAGCATGTGGACACACTGCCGTTGTTCCATTTTAAAAGAAGGAAGGAATAGAACCTTCTAGGACCACTTCCTCCTCCAGCTACTCACAGCAGTCTCCTTTAGTGAGTGGCCACTCTCATCCTCTCCTATTCTTTCCTCCTGTTCTTTTCTAGCCCATTTAGGGTCTCACCTCTCTTAGGCATGTCTTCCACCAACGATAACTCAGTTGTGACTTCTCAGTGCCCATCTAACAGGACCTAGAGCAGTGTTTGGCTATATTGGCCCCTTCTTTCCTCTACAAGTTTCCATGTCTCTACAGGGTCCTGGGTCTCTCTTCTGCTCCTGCCTCCTATGCTGATTGCCCTCATTTCACCAGTACCTTGACACTGTGGGTGTACAGGGCCCTGCCTGCAAGCCTTCTGTTTTTTTCTCTCCACACACAGCCCCTTGATAATCTCATCCAAATGGCCTTAAACTCACATATGATCTACAATGGTGGCAACTTCAAATTTATATCTTCTCTGAACTTAAAACTCTTGTAATGTCATTTCCTGGCCTGAACCCTTTAGTGACTGACTCTCTTTTGCCTGGAGGATAAAGCCTACGTTCTGAATGGATCAGAGTTCATTTAGGCTCTGCCTCATCTCGTTATTTGCCATAAAAGTCTTGCCCATCCTTGCGCTTTCATGATCCTCTGATGCTGTAATGCCACTCATGTCAGGCCTTTCCAGTAGCATCATTGTCCCATCCCTAGGATCCTCACCACCCTCTCTTGTCCTCTTTGGCTCAACTGACTACTTCTCAAGGTCTCAGGGACCTTTGGGAAGCTCTTCCTGCCACTCCCTTCCAAGGTGAGAGTAGATGCTCCTCCCAAAGCTCAAGTAGCATCTGTGCTCAGCTATCTACAAACTATCCATTTGCGATCCATCCGTGAGATAGTGGGGGCCTTAAGGGCAGATACTGTCCCATTGCTGAGTAACTTGTGAAGATTCTACTTCTTGCTTACGTGCCATCTGGTTCCTACCAGCTCCCACAGTACAGCTCCAGTTTTGCTTGGTGTGGCAAAGTGCCCAACTGCCTTTTGGCCTTCGAATGGGGAGGGGTGACCATGCAGCCAGTGTTGGCCAGTGGGGTCCAAGCTAAGGGTTTCAGGGACAGCTTTGCCTTCTTAAGATAATCAATGCTATTTCTGCTTTCCTTCTCATGATATGAGGCCATAAATTGGTTATTTATGACCACAACCAATAAGTCTCATGTTAGATGGGAGTGGAGGGACAGAGGAAAGCTTCGTCATCAGTGACATGACGGAAACTCCGACCTTGACTCTGATTCTGACAACATGAAAACAATGCCTCATACACACTTTGGCTAACCTTATCCATTTCTGTGAGACGGTTTTGCTCCCAATGAGAGCCTATCTCTATTGTTGAGAATTTCCTAGGAGAGGAGACACCAAAGAGTGAAGAACAACTCAATAGATTACTCACTATGTTTCAAAAGTATACTGGGGTCTCCAGCCCCTGCCTGTAATGCTCATCTTTCTTGCCCCTCTACCCCATTTCACCTGTTTAAAGGACATTTCCTTTTCCAATCTCAGTGTGAACTTCCCTCTTTAAGTTTCCTTGATCCCTTCCAGCCTGTATTTGTCCAGATTTACTAGCGTTAATCATCTTTCTGCTGTTGAAGCCACTATGACCAGTGTGATAGTCACTCACAGTTGATTCTAGCTTGCTGGAAAAGAGTGGAAATCAGGTCAATATGTTATTTACCCTCCATCTCTATACTCCCACACCCACCTTCCCAGAGTCTAAAACACTGCCTTACACGTTTTAGATAGTTGATGAGTATTTTTTTAAATATTTGGATGAAGGTCATGGCTGTCCAAGGCCTGATCCACCTTTTCTTGCAAATGCATCCTGACCATGTCCTCCTGCCTTATATACCTCTCAGTGACAGTATATTTTCCCGTGTCTTGGTTTTGTTGTCTATAAATATGTTGAAAGTTCAAGTTTGGCCCAAATCACATCTAAATCTGTTTCTATTCATTCCCAAGGTATTGGGAGACAGCATGTATGCGTCAAATGCTGCATTTTAGCCTAAACTGTTGATGGCTAGTGGCAGTGATGGTGTAACCTCCCTTTGAAGGATGCTGGTGGCCTGCCTCCCTTTCTCTCTGAAAGTTGTCCAAACATATAAGCTGGCTTTTAGTGTCGGGGTTCCCTGTCCCATGCAGAGATTCCAGAAGTGCTCTAGAGGCCTGGTTTTTATTTCTTGTGGCAGATTTCCTAGAGCTCATCCAAGTTCTTGGTAGCACAGGCTCTGTGAAACATTTACCCCAAACCCAGGCCACACTCCTCCAGATCTCTGTCTTTTCATTTGCTTCCTTTTGGACCCTTCTTTTCCTACATGATTCCTAGGTCTGGGGAGCTTCTCTTTGTGTGCAGATTAATTCTGGGGATCTCTAAAGAATTGTTTCTATAAAAGTAATTCTCACTTTTTGAAATATGTACACAGAATCCCCATTAAGATAGTAGCCAGATATAATTTCAAAAGCAAGAGGATTAGTTAAACAGGCTGCAGGCTTTCTGACCACCTGGTCCCAAGGTTGTAACTTGCAATCACCACCTTCTTTTGCCTCTCTGCATCGTAGATTTCTCTCACCCCAGCTAGCATGTTGGCTGGTGTGGGTTGATTGCCTCGTGGGACCTGGCCTTTCTTCCCTGAAGAGCACCCATTCCTAGTGGCACTGCTCTTGGTGCATTGTGGTGATTGGTATAGAAAGACCCAGAGATGTCACAGGGACAGGGACCCTTCTGAGTTCCATGCTCTTCTCAGCCATATTTTATAGCACCCACAACCCTGTCCTGCCATGACAGTCAGAACAATCAATCTTGCCATCACAGTAACTGTTTTCTTTATTTGGTGGTCCACTGGCATGAAGACCTCATATTGTCTATGTTGCCTTTGTGACTTCCAGTTCAACACACCTTCACTTTGTCCTCTTGGAGAAATATTAATCATCAGAGGTGCATACCTGTAACCACCAGGGAAAGAAGTGCAGGTTTTTCAAATGGGGTCAGTGGGACTAATGAGGGGGGGAATCTTCCTCTACCCCTAGATTCCCAGTGCTGTGTGTTCTAGCTATAGAAAACAGAGTGCATTGTGTGGGTTACTTTTAAAAACACATGTAGCTGCGCTATAACCTGGAAGGCAAGACCACAAAATACAGGGTATTGTCCCTGAACTGGCAGCTTAGCCTACTAGGACAGGACCCCACCATCTTGGGTTGCTGCTTCAGGGTGATGGGAAGTGTGATAAAACCAATAGTTCCCATGGCCTTGTCACCCTATGTGTGTCCCTCTTTGGATGAAGAATTTTCATAGGGGCACTATGTCAACAATCATGTATGTCTATTTTGCATATCCTCAGATGCCATTACTGATGGAGGCTCTGTAGACAGGCAGATCTACGTCCAGGGTAATGTCCATGCTGAGGATGAAGAATTGCTGCCCCCACTGACTTAAAGGGATTGATACAGTCAGCAAAGAACAAATGGGTGGCTAGTCTCCATGCAGACTGAGGCCATGTTAAGGGACTGGTGTCACTTTCTGCTGCTGACTCTGCATATTCAGCCATGGTAGTTACAAGATCAGTCTTGGCAAGAGGGAGTCTGTGCTATTGCCCCATGTACAGCCCCTGTCCCTGTCACCACAGCCACTCTGCTCTGCACCTGCACAAAGCTGTTGATGAGAGAGGCTAGCTGACATTCCCAGAGTCAGTCATCCTCTCCATCTAACTGTGAGAGCCTCATGTGTCCACCATGAACAGGAGAGGAGAGATCAGCATGCTTTGTGCACACTACACAGTCCTTGGTCTGTTTGCATACCTCTACTCAAGGCTCCCTTATCCACAATTTTAAATTTAACTCTTCCTAAGCTCTTCACTTAGCATCCAGACACAGTCTTATTTCATGTCACATTTTCCTCTGTATGAAGAAAAGAGCCATGAGCACTGATAGGACTTCTCAGCACCACTGACCTTAGGGTCACTTTCTGTATCACTAACAGCGGAATGACCTGTTGGTTATTCCGACTCGAATCCTTGCTCTTTGTGTTGGTCATATACAGAAGGGGATTCTAGGTGTGGGGTAAAGGAGAGAGGTTAGTTCAGTGAAGTCAGTGACACAGGGACCTGTTCCTCTCTGCTTCTCTGTGCTGTCTGTTTCTACTTGGCCTCTTTCTGATTATATCTCCCACATGATGCACTCTGTCCCCTTGATTCCATGACTCAGTGGATCTGTGATGAGAAGCTCAGGGCTCATAGTCACATGGTGTTGTGTGGGTGCCCTTCTCTGCCAAGGCTGCCAAAAGGAGCTTCAGAGGCACAGCCTGGCTCCAGAACCTGGGAATGTGCCATAGCTGCCCTACTGAGGCTTTGCCAAAAACTGCTCATGGCTTTATCTACTCTGTGTGCTCCCAGGCCCTTTGGTATGCAGGAGTCCTAGTGCTAAGGAAGCTGGCACCTGGGGCTAAGCCCCCTGCAGAACTCTCTTTTTATTTAGTTACCTTTGCAGTTATCCAGCAAATACGTCAGAGCAGTATTCCTCGAGATGCCATGTACTGTCATAGAACTCTGCAGATACATGTGTTCTGTGCTTCCCCATGTGTCCTAAAATGCTCCAGACCATGGGGGCCCTACAAGCATTACCCATCTGTGAGTGGTTATCTCCCATCTCTGGCTCATGCATATCTTATTAGAATGTTCAGTGTGCTCCATCTTGTGCTTCTAAGGTGCAGTATGCATGATGTCATCAGTGCGGTGAACCGATGTGAGGTGCTGTGGAATTCAGGAAGCTCAAAGTCCCTCTGAATGGCACTGTGATGGAGAACAAGTGACGAGCGTAGCCCTGGGAGGAGACAGCAAATATGTCTCTACCACATGAAGATGAACTGCTTTTGATCCTCCCAGTGGATGGGGAAATAGCATTTGCTTGATCAATTACCTCGTGTGGAAACCAGAGGCCATTTGACCTTCTCTAGTGAAATGACCACGTCTGGCATGGAAGGCACAGTCAGGGTTGCCACCTGGTGTAGTTTATACTTCTCCACAGGCACTGCTGTGATCAATTTGATATTAGCTGGGCCGGAATGGTGATCTAAACGAAGGGGAGGGGAGCACTGACTCCACAACCTCGGAGTTTATAAGTTATAACAATTGCACTAATCCCTGCAATGTCTCCCAGAATGTGCCAATAATTCCTCCAATTTATTATCTTGTCTGAGCTGGAAGGTAGTTTCCAGGCCTCCCACTTGGCCCATCTGACCATAATGGCCCTTTATTCATAGGCTGTGCAACCAAATGGGAGGGTTCTGCTGGCTCCTCAGTATTTCTCTTCCAGTCACACACATAGACATTTGGGAGTAACCACGGGGAAGGCCATGGGCCCACTGCCCTCACTACCAGACACACTTAGATCAAAGGTTGCTTTTCCATCTGGGCCCTTGTTGTCTGTGTCAAGGTAAATCCTGAATCTAACCATCCTAACAAATGAGGCATTTCCCTGAGCGGCTTCTGGGATGCTGGGGGGATGTTTGTCACATACATTGGTGGTGGCACGATATGATCCTTTCTTGGGGATTCTTCCCCTTTTAGCAATGGATGATGAATCTGTGGCCTGACTTAGGTCTAGAAACCAGGCGAGAAGCTGAAGTCATCCGGCTCCTTACATTTTTGACATGTTTTAAAAAATTATACAAATTGTGCAATTCTCTTGCCAGCTGTTGACCTTTCTCATTCTGTCACGATCAGTCGGAGGTCCCTGCTGGCAGGTACTGACTTGCTACCTTCTCCTTGTTGCTGCCTTGCCTCTCGTGTGAAAGTGCCACCCTGGCTCTGTCCTTGTCAAATCCCAGCCTCCCCCGGGCTCACAGGCTGCCTAGCTGCAGCCAGCTGCAGGCAGCCACCAGGAAACTTCCCAGGATACTGGTGTCTGGCCCACCAACCTGGGCATTCCCTGTTACCTCTGGAAGGGGAGTTTCCTCTGGGGAAAGTGCTTGATTTTATTCCCAGAGCTCTTGTAGCAAAATGCCATAAACTGTTTTAAAATAACAGAAATTTATTTTCTCATAGTTCAAGAAACCAGAAGTCTAAAATCAGGGTGATGGCGGGCTCATGCTCCTTTTGGGGTCTCCAGGTGAGGATCCATCCTGCTTTGTCCCTCCCAGCTCTTGTTCACAGCTGCTCCGCCCCAGGCTCTGCTCCTGTCTTCCTATGGCTATGCACCCTCTGGGTTTCTCTGTGAGTCCTCCCCATGTCTGACGACACCAGTCTTGTTGGAGTAGGACTTTCCCTAACGACTGCACCCTATCTTGATTGCAACTCCAAAAACCTTATTTCTACCCGAGGTCATATCACAGGTACCAGGAGTTAGAATTTTAATATGTTTTGGGGGAGTACCCAGTGCGTCAGTAACTCCCGGAGAGTTCCAAAGTACTACACAGAAAATCCACTCTAGGCCTCTATCTCTGACTCCTTCTTACCATGCTGAGGAAGCTCTGGCATCTCACTCATTAGCTCTGGCCTTTGTCAGGCCCAGCTCTGAGAAGCCCTCCCTCATACTGTTAGGACTAATTCTAGGTCTTAATCCTCCATCTCACTTGCACCCAGGACCTATGACAAGGGTGACTATTTTCTGTCCATAAATTTTGCCTCTTGCATCCTCTCTCTTTTCCCCTCCCTCCTCTTTGATCATGGCAAAGGTCAGGTACAATGGACACAGAACACTCTTCCTGCACATCTTCCCTGTATTCGACAGGCGAGAACTTCGTTAATCCTGAGCCTGTGCAGGCCGGCTTTTCACCACCTAACTAATCACCAGCAGCGGGGTTCTGGCACTCAGAGCCTCCTGAACTGACTAGTTCCACTCCAGAAACCCATCTGGTGAGCTGCTTTTTCAGGCTGCACCCAATACTGGCAGTCTTCTCCTGGGCGTCCTGGATAGCAGAACCCAAGGCAAAGGCTGCTGTGCTCTTCCTTTATGAGGGAGCACAATCCCAGACAGTTGAGTAAGGCAGGGAGGGGGAGCCAGTCTGAGGATGCATTACTGAACTGTTGCTGCCAAGTGCGACTGATTGCTCAATCTTGCAAGACCGTTTCAAAAAGCCGTCTGTCTCAGGGGCATCGGCTGGGAGGGAGGAAAGGGAAGCACTTTCCACTAGCTCCCATTTTCATTGATCAAAGTTTTGCCTCGATGGACATTAACTCTCCAGCACTTTCCGGTGTGCAGTATGGGTGCCAAGTGGAGCTCCACAGAGTCCACTTCAGGAAAAGGAAGGCAAGGGGCCTGTGGCATGCTGTGCTGGTAATAAGGGAAGCATTGCCTATTTTTACCTACTTGAGGTCAGTTGAAGCTCACCAAGGGCTCGGGGCAGCAGATATCCTTGAAAGGGGAGATGGATGAAGATGAGGGATTTAGGGTAGGAGAAGAATAAAGATGTGATGAGGAGATGAAGAGCTGAGAGCTTGATGGTACAAGGGAGAGAGAGTATGCATTTTACCTAAAGGGAACGGCACGCTCAGTCCCTGCTGATTGCGAGATCTGCTAAATTTTTCCATGGAAGCTAGTTAGCCGGGTTTTCTTTGAAATCCAACAATTTTCACATTTAAAATATACATAAACACCGTGCAGGGCAATGAAAATAGGACCAAGAGTTGCATTTTGGGCCCACTGGTTTGCAACTTCTGACTCATAAAACTCAGCCATGAATAGATGGGGCAGGGCACAGCCTGGCACCAGGTTTCCAAATCCCTGGACCAATGCTCTTTCCTCTACCTTTGATGGCTGGAATTAGCCGTGTGTGTAAGAGCAGAATTTCATCCCTTCAGGACTCATCTGCACCTGGACTGTGGAAGTTTTGGCAAAACTCCACCCGTGGCCTACCTACCCTGAACCTTGACTGGCTGCTGGCTTCACACGGGGGAGGAGACTCAGGTCTCTGTGACTCGCAGCCTTGTCGGCCAGCCTAATGAGATGGAGCCAGCAGATTCCCACCACACTGGCTGCCTGAGACTGAGACCCATCAATCCTGCTTCCCATTGCTGAGGACACCCCAAATGACGGGTGAAAGGCTCCTGCTATGAATCATCATCCTTACCTTCCCTATCTCCAGCCATCTTCGTGGAGCTGGTAAGATGAATGTCTGCAGATTCTCACCTGCTCTGTTGAATAATTTCCCTTTAAAAGAGGCCACTTATCAGCAATTTATTACTTGCCTTTGTTAGCATAAACAAGACCAGGGGAGTGGGCTGAGGAGGCAGGCTCCCTGTTCTTCTAGCAAGCTTGTGCCTCCCTCACGCCTGCTATGTGAGTTGGCCTCCAACCTCAGCCCACCTCCCTGCTGAGGAGGAACCAAAGCCACGTCTGGAGGAGGCAGCTCCGGCTGGTGGTCCCCCTCCGGCAGATGGCATACAGCTGTTTCTGGTGACATCTGGATGAGCACAATCAGCTTCAATTGATGGTTTCTTTTAATCTTGAATTAAATGTCACATGTTGCCTCTTTCTTTTATGGACCATACACCTCTATCTGTGTCGTCTGTAACTACAGAAGAAGCTATTACTAGCTAGGGACCAGTTCTCTAGAAGTCAGTCTTGTCTTTGTATAATCTCTCTTTGTTAGAGTATAAAACTGGTCCCCATTGCAAGCACAGGGGAGGGCATGGAACAGCAGCAATGACTCTGGAAAGAACAAACACCAGCATCACTAAAATAGGACTGTGGATCTGAACTTTACTGCTACCTGGTGCCTTTCAGCGCAGGGCTCTTTGTGGCAAGGGGCTGGCGCTGGGATGTGTCTGTCAGAAGTTTGATTCCAAGGAGGTGGGAACTGGCAGGAACCTGGGGAGGAGCCAAGGCAGAGGTCAGCCAGGAAGGAAAATCTGCTGCTGCCCCACCCTGAAAGAAGAAGAGATGACAAAAAGAAAACAGATTTTCAACTTAGCTGTCACCTGATTAGGGACAAGCCTCAATTTCTTTATGCCACCATCAGGGACTAGGAAGAAGAGTTTTTTCTTCAGACTTCATTCTTAAGATCCCAGTTTTCTCCCTATTTCTCACCCCCAGTGACCATGGTAGCATTACACAGGGCCTTCACGGACACAGTTTTGATGACTCCCCTTCCCTGTTCACTGTGCAGCACCAGAGGGCCTCTTGTGATCATAAGTCTAATCATGCAGTTCCCCTGGATTAAAATGACTTGCACCACTTCTCACTGCCTTCAGGATTAGATCCCGAGTCCTGAACATGGCTTTGATGTGCGCTGCCTCTAACATCCTCCGTCTTTACTCAGTATTCCTCCCCCGTGCTCACACAGCACAGGTTCTCTTCCAGGCTCCTTCTGCTTTTTTTTTGCCACTGGGCCTTTGCATTTATTCATTCCTCTCCTTACCTGGAACAGTCTCCCATTTGGTTAACTCCTATTTATCCTTCAGGTCTCAGTTTTGGTAAACAGGTCCTGATGAAATACTTCCCAGCTGCCCCATTCTCGCCACCAGACTGCATGTCCATGAGACAGGGGTTGTGTCCTGTTTGCTGCTACTTTTCCAGGGCCAGGTGCGGAGCCTGCTACAGAGAGGCTCATGTGCAATGAATTAATGAGAGTGCAAGTTCATAACTACCCCAGAACCAACTACCATGTACATGGAGAGCTCGATGCAGCCAGCTTCACCAGCTCCAGCCTCTGGCTCTTCCTCCATTACCAGAGATCTTCATCCTCTGCTAAGGCTACTTCAGCTATAGCCACCTCATCCAATCTCTGGGCTCAGACAATTTGGGATCCTTGCTCTGCCTTCAGGCCCCTCCTTCTTGCCTTACATTACTGCCCAGGACCTGCAGCTCCCTGGCCTTTTCCTCCAGGGGAAGCCACCCTGATCCTTTCCCTCCTCTGGCAGCCCCAGGATCTTCCTATCTCAGCCTCCACTGATGGCAGGGAAAGGCTCAGCTCTTCTCTGACCCTTTGGCAGAGAGAGGTCATGGTCTCAGACCAACACAGTAAGACACATTTGCAATTCAGCTGCTGCTCAGTCTTCAAGCTAAAGGGGAGCCCAAATCTAGTATGATCTTAGGGACCTGGGGACTGCTTGCCACAGGACGGTGATGTAATGAGCAGGATCTCACTGCTCAATGGCAGCTGTCCAGAAGTACACATTAATATCCTCTTCTGAGGACCTGGATGAGACTGTGCCATCATTTGCATAAATTTGCATATCCTATGTTGCCATTATCCCAGGTCCCAACCTCTGCCCAGCGAGCCAAGTTGGCCACGGTCTGCTTTTCTTCGGCAGACAGCTGGCATCCCCCATCCATCCCTGGCTGTCCTTACCATGGTGAACACTGGCTGCATCCCTGCCCTTTAAAGGACCATCAGAACGGCAGCCCTGCTTCCTGCTCATGAATAAGCAGCCACAGGATGGATAGCAACTCAGTTGCTTCTCACAGCACCCTCTCGACTGGGGGCAGGTTGGGTAGCCAGCCCTACCCCCATCGCTGCCCAAGTGGAGAGGGCTTGGGAATCAAGTGTTCATTCCTTCCCTTAAGCAATAGATTTACTGAGCACCCACTGGACTCCAGGTGTTATGCTAGGGACTGTGGGACAGAGAAAGCAGCTGGGCCCCTCTAAGTCAGTTACTGTTTACCAAGTCTGGGGGACTAGCCGCTTAAACTGGGCCCTTCCTGGAACCCTGACCTTGCCAGGTCTCACACTGGACCTGAGCATCTCCATCTTCAGCTCTGCCCCCACCGCTGCCAGTGGGCCTCCCCAGCCCACTGACTGTCATGTCAGTTTGGACATCCCCCGCATGAAAGCCTCCCCTGCTTGGGGAAGTGTGGCACAGATGTGGGCCACACCCAAAGGAGTGGCCTTGTCCCTGGAAGTGAAGCACTTTTCACTCTGGTGGACAGTCTGGGATCTCGGTAGTGGTTTCCTTTTTTTGGCTTCTTCTCTGAAACACGGCAGGCAGACAGGGTGGCACAGAGCTACATGACAGCTTAGCTGTCGGTGATAGAGAAGATGCCCAGGGTTAGCTGTGGGAAAGCCAGCTTCCAAACTGGGTCCTGTCTTGCAGATGCTTGCAGACTCAAGCCTCGTGGTCCAGCCATCCTGGTGACTTCTGGCCAATTTGCCAGTGGCTGAGGCTCCTGGTAACAGCCCAAAGACTGAGACTGGCCAGGGCAGCTGTCCCTCTCCCGGTCTTAGGAGGTGGAGACTGGGGATCTGCCTCCCAGCAGCCTGTCCTCCTCTGTCCGAAGTCCTCCCATTACTCCAGGCTGCCTCACTCTGAGGCATCTTCGGCGGACAGCTGGCATGATGCTGCTCCAGTGTGGCTGGGTCCCCCATGCCCCTCCCCCAGTGTGCTCATCCTGCCCTATCTGGGAATGTCTCTCAGGCTCCCTCCCCCATGCTGGACTCTGGAACCACCTCTGGCTGCTGCTGTTACTGCAGCCTCCTGGCCAATCTTCAACTTTAGTCCAACTTGAAGTTCCAAAACTGTCAGTTCTTTTAGGACCTCCCTACAGGCTGTAAAATAAATTCACTTACCATTGTTATACCATCATTTTTATTTTTATTTTTCATTTTATTTTTATTGTAAAACAGAACAGTACCTATTGCAGGTGATAATAAAAATGGCAACACTTCCGGTATAATTACTGTGTCAAATACTGGTTTAAGTGTTTTATATGTGTTATCTTCTTTAATCCATCCTATAACCCTAGGAGGTAACTGCAATTGGTACATTTTACAAAAGTGGAAACTAAGATATAAAAATGGTCCAAGGAATTGGCCCAAAGTCCAACAAATGGTAAGTGGTGGAGCTGGTATTTGAATGTTCAGACCTCAAAATTTCAGCCACCATGCAAAAATATACCCCAGACGTATACTTCATAATATAGGTCATGTGAATCAACACCTGCACTCATGAAGCAGTGAATTTAAAAAATGAGTGAATGAATGTAGTTATTCTGTGTAATGGGTCACTAGACAAGGGCACTAGAATAGTTTTATTCTGCTTTTTAAGTAGAGGTGAGTTAAGACAGTGGTTAGGGACACAGATTATGGAGTCAAATAAACCCGGTGTTTTGGATTCTGCTATTCCTTTTATTGGCCGTGTTGGCTTAGACAATTATTTGAGCCCTGGAACTCCCATGTCCACTTCTGAAAGTGAGGACGATAATGCTATTATTGGAGACGAAGCTCTGTGATGGGCACATGGCAGGGGTTCAGTACAGGGCCATGGGAGGACACACTCACTCCCACCCTTCCTGGGGAAGGCCCGTGCAGGTGCAAAAAGTGACTTGTTCTCTGTGGGGAAAGACAGCAGGTGAGATGGGTGATAGAAGAGGAGGAAAGGAGTAAGCTTGAGGTGCAGAGAGGTGCCCCAGGAAGCAGGTGGCCCCGCCAGGTCTGGGCAAGGAGGCCACACAGAGGCCTGACGGACAGCAAAGAGGGAGTGCCTGTCCCTGCGGCATCATTACACAGAGGTTCTGCAGAGACAGCCTCGCTGCTGCTCCTATTTAACATGAAGCTCGGGAGAATTGATGAAGTCATTTTTAAAATCATAAAGCACTGCAAACACATTTATATTATTTTTCTTCTGTACCATGGGTAAGTTTTTTTTTCTCCTCTCAGATTCTCAAATGTTTAGCTAACACAAACTATCTTCCCCAAAATGTAATTTTGTGGATGGATACATTTAAAAATGTTATGCTGTGGTCAAAGCCATAATGATTATTTCTCTCTCTTGATGACTTCTCATTTCGGTGGGTCACTGCAAAGAAAACTCACCTGGAAGCCAGGGTTGTCTCATAGCAAATGCAAGACCTGCATGTCAGTCAAAGTCCTTCCTTCTAAGGTGGGAACCTGCTGCTGGGAACAAAAACTAGGGCTTTTTTGTCCTTGGTTCAAGGACTCTTAATAGTATGTGGCACAGATCAGGCAGAGGTCAGTGATTCCAGAGTAGAGTCTGGTTCATCCTAGCCCTACTGTTAACGGCGTGAACTTGGTGAAGTTATATCAAGTCTTTGAGACTTGGTTTTCTCATCTGTAAATGGGAATCATGTCAGTAATCTACTATTTTATATAGTCATGGTAAGTATTTCTCTCTCCTTTCCTTTCCTCCCCCCTCTCTCTCTCCATAGTGGCCAGAACAATAATGTTAGTAATAAACAGTCCCTGTGTTCATTTAGCACTTTGCAGGGCGTAAGTTCTTATCAAATACATCAGCTCATAAATATAGATAATCAACATCCTTGTTTCAGATGGGGAAACTGAGCCAAAGGCCTGGCCAGGGTCATAGGGCTCATATTTAACAGAGCTGGGACTCTGACTCCAAATCTACATCCCTTTTAGTTCACTGAAGCTGGACAGCGGTTCCACAGTGTATGACACTTGCTCCCGCTGGGTTGCCTGTTGCTGCAGAGGGGGAGAAATCAGTCAAACCGAGCGTTCAACATCAATCCAAGTGAACAACCAGGTGAGGGATGGAGGCTTCCCTTCCCTCAGGCTGCTGTTTGCAGAGGGGAAGGCGGAGCAGGGGAGGCAGGGTTCATTGTGGCGGTCACAGGAAAGAGCTGCAGGTGTGTCTGTAAGTGACCTTTGTGCACATGCTGCCTCCAGAGACGTACCTGAGAGGGAGGACACTCTCCCTGGGGTCTCTCTGTTCTGAGAGGGGCCCGGGTCAGCACCTCTCGTCGCTGTGGCTTCCTAGGAGAGAAGATGGCTGCTGCCATAGTTGATCACGTTTTTAAGATGGATACATCCAAGCTGAAAGACTTGTGGCCAGTAAGTAATAGCACCGAGATTCAGATGAATAGCTGTGTCATCTTGAAGTCCATTTTCTTTCCACAATGCACGGAATGACAGAGGGAAACAGCAGAAGGAGCAAGATGGCTTGGGGACTAAGAGCAGGGGGAGGAGCACTGAGCATTCATTTGAAGTGTGGCAGTGTTCAGAAAACTATTGGCAGGTAAGACACCAGGCCCACTTGCTTCTGTGTGTACCCTGTAGTGGGAACAGGCATCCGGAGGTGCCTCCCACCACCCCTGCCCATGTTCTTTCCCCTCCCTGGGAGCTGAGCTGGGCCTTTAAATTTGCTCTCAGCTAGTGGATTGTAGTGGAAGTGATGCTGGGTGACATCTGGAGCTAAAGTTCAGGCATACTTACAGCCACCATGTGAGAAGTCTGACTGTGCAACTACTGTGCTGAGGGAGACACAGAGGGAAACCAGGATAAGGGAGAAGCCAGCTGGTGCTCAGGTGCCCCAGCCATTCTGATGGGGGCGCAGGACATGCAATAAGAAACTGCACTGATTGTGTGCTGATGTGCAGCCTGAGCAGCTTATGAGTGAGCCCAGCCCAGCCTCCATCTGACCCTAACTGTGTGACAGACCCCAATAAAACCATCCCACTGAGCCTCGCCAACACACATTATTGTAGGAGATAAAGTAAATTATGGAAAATCTGGAAGAATTTGCATGAGTAGAAAACTCAGAATGCTCACCAAAAATCTCCACAAAAGGCCACATCTCTCCAGACTTGAGGAAGCTGCTGGAGGACCTGAGCCTGGCCAGTTGAGTGGCTGCTCTATTTTCCACACCCTTGGCAAGAGACACTTTGTCTGCAACGGGTCCTTCCGCTACTAGGTGTGTACCAGGGACAAGTCAGTGCCCTCTCAACACCTTATTTTCCTCACCTACAAATGTGGTAGTGGAGTTGAGGAGGATTAAAGCCTTTCTGCTTCTCTGACACAGGAAATACCATCACTCTGGCCTGAGCCATGAGGATGCCATGTTGAATTCATGGGACAGGCACACAGTTTCTTGACTTGTTCTTGGAATGGGAGCAAAGACACTATGAAACGGTCTGCTTCTGGGTTTCCAGAATCCCTGGTTGCCCAGTGAGCCCCACAAGGGCCAGACATGCACATAGGTGGTGGGCCACAGCCTGCGTACCTTCCTCAACCTCCCTTGAGGTGTCCAGTAGTGAAGAAGCAGAAGCTGCTGCCAGACCCAGGGCCTTGAAATCACAGCCTCACCTGTGAATGGGAAGATTTCCCCTGCAAGAAAGAGCAGGCTTGTGAGGGAAGCAAGCTTCTGGGGCAGCTGTGAAGAGTCAGGTGACAATATTTGCATCTAAAAATACTGTATCCGAGAACCAGCTAATTACAGCCTCTGGAGTCATTCATAACTTGGTGTTTCACATCTTCCTTGCTTTTCTCTCCGTGTTCCCCAGCAGCAGCCATTAAGGACGTTGTGTGTAGGTGGGAACCAGCCACACACAGGCTCCGGCCATAGGCCCATCAGGATCCACTCAGACCAGCTGGGACTCTTAAAAAGTCAAGGGTCCTGGTATAGCCCTGTGGGGCAGGTTTGTTCAGAAGAAATGCCCAGGGTCTAATCACCATGTCCTGGGAAGCCCCTCTGTGTCAGGCAGCATGCTCACCCCTGCTGGCCCTTAGGCAGAGAGCTCATGGATCCCTGTGCTGGACCCTCTGTCATCTCAGGCCTCAGATGACTGAGTTTCTTCTACCAAGAGGAAGATCATAACTCAGAGCTGCAGAGAGAGATAGTGGATCTGAGGACCCCAGGCCTGGTACATGTTCTTCCTTGTCCCAAAAGTAGGAGAATAAATCTACATGGCAAAATACCCTCACCCCAAGATTTTTGTTTCAAGGGAAGGGATTTTGTTTTATTGACCAAAAGGCATAAACTCAAAGCCTAACTAATATTTGTATAATATTTTTCACTTGGCAAAATGCTATCACACAGGTAGTGCTATACAGTTCCAATGCTAAGTAGACAAGGTAGTTACTACTACTGTGTCCACTTTGTAGATAATTAAACTGAAGCTCAGAGATGCTAAGCCATTCCCCAGTCTTATCATGAAGCTCAACTCAAGTTCCAGAATTCTGTCTAGCTACAGGCCCAGCCTCTGCCCACTTGGTCCAACTCTGAGGCTTCAAGTCAGCACCATGGGGTTCCCAGTGGTAGAAAATACCAGGTTCATGAGTCCCTCCTTCCCTCCCCAAATCAAACCTAAACCTCCTCTTTCCCCTTCTAGCTTCTGAGATACTTTTGAATCCCATTCAAATCTGAATACATTGACTTTTTATCTACAGGAAATGAAGCAGAGCCTAAGAGAAAACAGAAAGTAGCAAGAAGCACCTTAAGACTCATATCACAGTGACATATGTGCACCCATGTTTATAGCAGCCCAATTTGTGATTGCTACATCTTGGTGCCACAGTGGCACCTTGAGGGGGCAGTTGCATGTTGGTCAGTGTCACCTCAGGCATCTGGGCCCAGTCAAAGGAGCCTCCAAGGGGACAAAGGATGGCCGCTTTGGCCTGTGTCTGTGGAAGGCCAGGACCGTGAGCAAGACCTGACCTGGTGTCATCTTCAGTCCTGTGCCCAGGAGGGTGGTTGTGACTTAGACATCGGCCATCTCACACCTTCTTGCCACCCCAACTGAAAGCCCTGATGTTCTTTTTATTTTATTTATTTATTTATTATTTTTTTTAATCTTTATTGGTACATTACATAAACGCATCATGTTTGCACTCCATAATGGGGATTTATACCAGCATAAGACACAACTTAATTCTCATTTTTTCCCATAGCCTTACCCACCCTACCACACCCCTAAATACATAAAATTTGTTTCCTTACTTTTTTGTTACAATCTCATCATTTTTCCCCCTTCACCCTATTTTACATTGAGCATTTTCTATTTCACAATATATAACATACAATTCTAGGACTCATTTACATCTTTATTTTCTCATACCAGAGAAAAGATGTGATATTTACCTATCTGTGCCCTATTTATTTCACTTATGAGGATATCCTCAAGGTATGTCCATTCAAGTAGAAATGATTCAAACTTATCATTTTT
>PVIR01002329.1:42893-104273 GCA_004026965.1 Petromus typicus | reverse complement strand
ATCATGATCCTAAATTTGATGTTCATAATCTCTGAGGCAACGTTTTGCAGAAGAATAAATGTCAGTGGAATTCTATTAAATGCTTGCCCAGCTCCTACCTAGATAATAAAAAGAAGTACCATTTTGTGCAGTAATTGCCCTAAAATAAAGGACATTTAAGGAACGATGTATGACTTTGCTTTGAAATGTGGTACATGCTTAGTAGGTTTTCTGCTAATCAAACGATATGTCTATAATCTGATATGATTTATTATGTGAATGAGGTAAAAGAGTGGAATAAATTAATTGTTCTCTGTGGAAAATACTGAAATATTTTGTGATCAGTGATCCCTTTTTTGTTGCCATTCTTTATCTTGTGATGTAGATTTGTAAATAAAGAGGAAAAACTACCTGTTATAAGTCATTTCAATGTTTCGGTGACATCTTTTAGCATCACTAATGATAATTATCCAAATCTGTCCTCAGATAGTTGAGTTGGTGGAGCTTTCCACTTCCATTACAGGAGGGGTTGTAAATATAAGTGCCTTCCCTGGACAAGCACGTGCATAAGTTACAATGCTAATTAATTACTCTGTACTCTAACACTAAATATTTTGAAGGTTTATGAGGGTCCTATCCTTGGAGTCCTCAAGAAATAACTTACTATCCACAACAGAGTATTGTAGTTAGGTCTCTATGCCAACAGGGACATCTCTGTTGATATATGTGAGGAATGTCATGGAAAAGTGCATGCCATCTAAACCATGAGTCGTATTTGTCTGACAGTTTTGAATTTTTATTATCCTACCTACATCCATGTGTTAGTACTGTAAGTACTTCGACATGTGGACTGCATGGGAAAATGTTGGTGAAGAATGCGTGCCAGAAGGAATGAGAGGAGAAGAAGGGTCTCTGGGCTCTCTGGAGTGGCTTTGTGTAGTAAATCCTAGTTGTGAGGGAGCTCACAGATGAGCCCTTTCCACAAGCTTGGAAGGTGATCGCACTGAGAGTCTGCTAGACTTTTCTGTTTTTGTTTGTGCTCAAAGATTTCTCCTACTAGTTTGGGGAATTGTACTTACATCCCAGCAGTTGGAAATGAGAATGAATGTTGAGATGGGCATGATCATAAATATAACAAAAAGCACATGAGTAAGAAAGAGGTGCTGTGTACACCCACTCCCTGGTGATCCCTCAGTGCTGCAGTGTACATGGCTGCACTTGTTTGGATCTGTGGCCACATTATTCTGGGCAGTACTAAGTGCAAACTCATGAGAGCTTTAAACATGAACCACGGCCATCCAGACACATTCAGGAGGCCCAGTAATTCAATTATGCATCACGTCAAAGACGGGCCAACCATACACTGCCTCTGAAATGTGGTGAGTATTGTTAGAACACAGTCCCAATGAATGCAAAAAGGTTACTGTAATTTATTCCTTTGGGAAGCAGAGTGGATTTATAGATCATGTAGAAGTTGGATTCTTGCCAACCTTCTGCTATCTAACTTCTTAATTTTAATGTAGTTGAATTTATCAATCTTTTCTTTATGGTTGGCACTTTTTATGTCTTGTTTAAGAAAGCCTCTTTTTAAAAAAAATCTCTGATGCAATGAAGATATTCTCTTTTATTATCTTCTGAAAGCTTATGTTTCTGCCATTCACATTTAACTCAATAATCCTTCTGGAGCATGTTAAGTGTGTGTGTGTGGTGTGAAGTAGGAATTTATTTTAATGTTCTTTCATGTGGGAAGTAATTTTTGCAACTTAGAGTCATTTCCTAGGCATATGTTTGGTCCACTGTTTTCAGTTTATTATTTAAACTTCGTAATAAGCGTTCATATTTGTCAGGACAGCACCCCCTAGAACATCCTTCCAAAGTGTCTTGGCTTCCTTTGCCTCTTGTCTTTCCTATTGTATAATCATCTTGTAATGCTAGAGAAAAATACTCTTGAGATTTGGTTTGCATTACACTTCGTTTACAGTCTGACTGAAGCACAATGATGTCATTATGACCTCAAGTCATTCTATCCATAAATATAGTTACCCTCTAGTTTTTAGTTCTTATTTAATTTCTTTCAATACAGCTTATAGTTTCCTCCATAAAGGCTTGTACTCTTTCATTATAAGATGTGTTTTATGTTTTACTACTGTAAATGTTATCTTTAAAACTTTAACTTGCTAGCTCTTAGTTTCTTATCCTGTACTCCCCTTTTTCTTCTGAGTCAGTGAGTGTTTACCATGTACTCTACAGTTTTTCATTTGCTGTTGGAACAGAACCCCAGACAGGGTCCCCGACCTTTGCAGCCTGATAGTGCAGAGGTCTAAGAGCTCCGTAGTCCCAGGGGCAGTGGGAATGCTACATGGGCAAGATGGCAGAAAGGGTCAGGTCACAGAACACTGCGCAATTCTTCCAGTGACCGAAGTCTGAGAGTGACCTGTGGGTCCAGTGGCAAGTGAGGGGAGCATGTGGGGGTGCAGTTCCTTTCTCCTCAGATACCTGGCTTGATCCTGAGGTCCTGAGCCTTCTCCCATGCCTGGTCAGGGATTTCAGGCAGACAGTGAGGATATGTGGCTGCCCAGGAGCTGATTTTCTGGGAAGCCCTGAGCCAGCTTGACGTTTTAGGAATACCTTGAGTCACTGGGTATTATTTTCACTTTCAGACGAGGTGGCAAACTTGAGAGTATTGAAAACAAGTGTCCAAGTCCTGCAGTCAATCTGGGATAGAAACACAGATCTCCTGGCACCCAAACCAGGGCTCCCTTCACCTCCTGCCCTGAGGATATGCAGGTAGACTCTGCTGTGGAGTGGCAGAAGACTACAGGGAACCTGGTTACACACAGAATCCCAACACAAGTCTGTAAAGGGGGGATACATGGAGCAATGTCAGAGTATGGCCCATATTGTGATTACTATTACCTTGAAGCCATTCTTTCTCTGATATTCCTTGTGGTATTTATCATTTCACAAAGTGATTACTCTTTTCTCCCTACTTCAGTGCATTTGTATCTTAGTGCTTAGGGAAGAAGTTTGTCTCTCTCCAAAAGTTACTTCTTTGTTCCTCAGTGTTGATACCATTGCAAATTTCTCTTCTCCCTTGCTCAGGGCAGACCTCATCCTATCACATCCTGTTGTCAGTACGTGTCCCATTCCTTTGGCAGGAATGAAGACAACATGTACAGTATGAGTTTAAGTTGATAAAATAGAGATCCTCTCAGAGAAAACAAGGTTAAAGAAAAGAATGGCTGACCACTCAGTGAGCTTGGTAACGCTGTATATTTTCTATTTGCTGTCGGTGAGTTCACATGAGCAAGACCAGATATTATTCTGTACACACTGATGGCCCAGATGTCTCCATGGAGAATGAAGTCTGTGTTTGTTTGACTAGCCATAAAAGAGTCTGGCTGAGTGGAAGGAGGGGTGGGGAGGAAAAGGTTCTGAGGATGGGAGTGATGCTGTCTTCCTTAGAAAAGAAGGAATGCGCAACATGGGCCCTGTCTGAGTTTGACACTTTCCTATGTCTGTATGCCCCAGACTCTGTAACACCCACTTCTTTGTGACTTCAGGTATTCTCATCCAGCCTCATGAATCTAGGTTCCTCTAAGAGGTAAACCATTTCTGAAGGCCCTGTCTGTCATGTTTAGGATACTAGCCTCTTTTGAGGAAGTTCACCATAAATTTGTGCTGTGTTGAATTTTTGAAAATTTCCCACCAATCTTTTGCAGTAGAGAAAAACTGTGTAGTAAACTGCTTGTGGTCTGTGAAGACGAAATAGGGATTTTCTTTAAACAGTTCTTTTGGAGACATGCTTTTAGCTCCTTATTTCCCAGCACCACTTGCCCTTTCCTTCCATTTCTCTTTCTTCCTTTCTCTTGTCCTCCTCCCTCCATCTTCTCTCCCTCTCTATCTTTCCCATATTTTGTCAAATCAAGAGCTGCATGAAATAAGCAATCAGCACCATAAAAGCTGCTTCGCCTAGAGATCCCAGGTGTGATGCTCACACTTAGAATGTGTCCGTTCACCCTCTTTGTCATGCGTGCTATTCCAGGGAAGGAGGAGATATCCAGGGAGTTGTTGAGAGGAGATTTCTAGTTCCTTGTCACAGAGTGACATGCGTGTTACAGTTGGAATTGTTTGCTTGCTTAATCATCCGCAGCTGGTTTTAAGATAGAGCCTAAAGAATGAGATTGTGCTGCTGAGGGTGAAAATGTCAGGGTAAAAGGGTCCCTCCAGGTCAAACCTGAAACTACCATGACTTCTAAGCAGACTTGCATAATGACAGTGAGGTCTGCTGTGTCCATATTCAAGAGACTAACACCAGGAAGCCTAACAGGAAGGCTTTAATATAGGACATCAGTTACAGAGATGTTGGAAGAGCTGGACGTGTAATAAAGGACAGCGACCATGAGGAAGCTGGCTGACTCGACTAGATCTGCAGGCACCTGGAGGATGTGGGGTTATCAGAGCCCAGAGGGGGTGCTCTTGAAGGACAGGCCACCCCACAAAAGGCCAGAGTTTGTGGCTGTCAGAAGCACAGTGTTGGCTGCACATTAAGTGTGCACAGCCCACAGGATGGGCTGGAGCCAGGAAGGAAGTCACACTTCAGTGGATGCTGCTTGAAACAGAGAAAGGGCGGGAAAGGTGCCGATTTCTCCTCCAGCCTCCTGCCTCCTGCCAGCCTTTCCCATTGAAGAAATCTAACTGAGAGTCTGTTGGCAAGGGGGCCTGAGAAATGTAGCTGGGATCAGCCTTCTCCAGCATCCAACTGAGCAGGACAACTGGCCAGAAAGGGAAGCAGGCCAAGGGTTCGCTCCAGTACCAGGAAAGTGGAGGAAAGTGTGGCCTGACAGCAGGGACATATGCTGGGGAGTGTGTCCTCCGGTACTTGTGTTGTGTAACATAAACAGATTTGCACAGACTGGATGGGGTGGGTCCTCCCAACGTCCTCATGTGCCATGTGACAGCAGCTGTTTTGCAGAAATGTTATTAGTATTGCGTAGCTCAGGAGAACAGTGAAATGAAGCACTTCCCAGCCTTCCCGCCGCATCCCATTTGTCTTCCCTGTGGCAGGGTCTCCGATCCCAATGGGTCTCCTGTACTCAGGTGAACTCTGTTAGAGCCCGGCACCCTGGGGAGTGGGGAGGTAGCATAGGACTTCACAGTCTTTTCTCTGCAACCCCAGGAACTGAGCGATGCTGAGTCTCAGTATATTTTTGGTAACTCATTTAGTGGAAACCTGCCATGACCCTTACTGCATGAGGCTGTTCGGCCTTTGTATTGATCCCTCTTGGGGTGATGGAGCATTTTACTCCAGAAGTGGTCCTGGACTTGAGTACAAAATGTCACCCACCTTTGAGTGGGCTGAGGGCAAGCCAAGGACAAGTGTATAGCACAGCACGTGCTGCCCTTCTGAAATAAAGCCACCTTCTGAACACATCAGGTGTCAGGGAGTTTAGATGAGGGGTCCGGAGCCTCTGTCTCAACATGTCAGAGGTAGAATGAATGCAGGTGTGGCCCAGGAACCCATAGCTCTAGTGCAGTACTTGTGGTGCACATTGCAGCTCTGGAAGTTCTGTGGCCCATCAGCATAGCCATCTGTCCTGCAGATGAGGAGACCACTGTGGATGGAGCACACTACAAGATTACTCAAGGGTTCATAGCAGGCTGAGCCTTCTGTTCCTTTTTGCAGGGAAAGATCTTTCAATTTGGTTCTTAGATTACATACATTCTAGGATTTAAGTGCTGGGTGGAAGGAAAGAAGGAAGGAAGAAAGAGAGGGAAGGAGGGAGGAAGGGATGCTGCACTCTTAGGGAAAGTTTATTAAACCTTAAAGGAAGGAGGGAGGGAGGAAGAAGGAAGGAAGGTAGGTCATAGGTGAATATCTAGGAACAACCACACTGGCTATAGTAATCTTACATGGATGTGGGTAGTCCAAGGCCTGACTGATAACTAGTCTGTGGTCCTGGGCAAATCCTTTACTGTTTGACCTTGAGTAGGTTCTTATAAGGTTATTTTGCAAACAAAAAAATATAAGAAACATAGTTGGTACCAGAAGTGATGCTCCTGACAGGCCACAAACAGTGGTTCTTCTCTCCCTGCTTTTCACCTTCCAACAAGTGTAATCCATGCACCTTGGCATACAGCTCTTCCTTTGGGAAAACCAGGGTTCAGCATACAAAGGTCACTCAGTAGATCCATTATAATGGTGGAATGTCTCTCTCTTTTTTCTTTTTCATTTTTTTTCTGGTCCCAGGGACTGATTGAACCCAGAACCTTCACGCTGCTGTATCCCTGTCCACCACCCACTCTGTCTTTTGAGAGAAGGTATCACTAAATTGTTAACATGTCCCAACTGGGCTTGAATTTTCTTTTTTTAATTATTATTATCAATATTGGTACATTAAATATACACATCATGATTGCACTCCATAATGGGGATTTGTACCAGTATAAGACACAACTTAATTCTCATTTTTTCCCATAACCCTACCCACCCTACCACCCCCCCCATATACATAAATTTTTTTTCCTTACTTTTTTGTTACAATCTCAACATTTTCCCCCTGGGCTTGAATTTTCAATCCTCCTGCCTCAGCTTTCCAGACCTGGGATTACATTCAATAATGTTGTTCTGAAAAGTTGTAGCTGATGTGTGCTTTCACTCTTTAAGAACTGGCTTATGGTTTACTGCCATCTTGGTGGCTTCTATTCTCTTCACAGTATAGGAGATAGTTTGTTATTTTATTGACTCCAAATCTGACCAGGGAGGGGAAGCTACATCCTAATTGGCTGCAGAAAGCAACTTTGTTTCTTGTCTGTATAATGGAACTATGTAAACCATAATTCACTTTGGATGGAAATAAGAAAATATTTTCTTTTTCTGAATATTTTGCAAGATTAATAAAGCTGTATTCTTAGGGAAAGTTTATTAATCCATAACTTACAGAAAACTCCAGAGGAAGGAGACATGAGATATGTGCCATAGGTAAAGACATCTGGCATGTCACTGCTGGAATTGAATTCTGTGCACATTGTTCAGCCAGATGTCATCTGGGGACATAGCCAGGTGCTGATACAATGACGACTTTGTTTTGTGCTTCACCTTAAAGATGATTTTTATTGTGTCTTTAAATTGAGAGCACACGAGGAAATGAGTGAAGCAGAGAGAATGACAACAGTGCTCAGGATTCTGGTCCTTTTCTCCCTTCTTTGGACAGAGACCTGTGCTTGGACACCAGCTTCCAGGCACAAGGGCTTCACATGCTGGGTCTCTGCAGTGGAGCTGGGGTACAGCGGACAATGATGATGAGCTTACTGGGATGGGAGATAATGCTACTTCTCTATCCATTACAAGAAAAGCACAAGCCTGGTGTCACCTGATGTCACTTCATCCATTTAATAAATCACTTCACCTGCTGACTCAGTGTTCAGTAAGCTGTTGTAAGGTCGTGGGCATAACGGTGAGCTCTCTGGAAATGGCTATCGAGCTGGGTATGGTGACCAACACCTGTAATTTCCAGGTACTTGGTAGGCTGAACCAGGGATATTGCAAGTTTGAGGGCAGCTTGGGTAACTTAGTGGGATCCTGTATTAAAATAAAAAATAAAAAGGGCTAGAGATACAGTTCAGCTTAGTGGTAGGAAACTTACCTAGCATGTGCCAGGGTCTCAGTTCATTTGCTAGTCTTCCCTCCTCCACGAAAAAACAGACTATTCCTCAAGATCCAATGAAAGGAGCACAGATAAACAGATGAGAAAGTTGTGGTTAAGTGAACAACAAAAAGGTGTTCACAGGGGTAAAAAGTAAGACAGAAAGATGGGGTTGGAAAGAATAACATGTAAAGATTTTGAGGGTCCCTTGGAATTTGCCAATGTCTTTCATGCAGTACATATATTCTGAGTTCATATTTCAGAAAACATAAAATCAACCTTTGAGGTCAGGGGAACATGAGAAAAGTAGACATGAGTACCATCTCATGTATTACATGTGAGGCAGTTTGGTGCAAGTGGGTCATGGAGTATTGGGTGGCAGGAGAAACAAGGCTGGAAAACCATCAGGGCTAATGTGTGGAACCCTTGGAACCCCTAATCTTAGCAATGAGAATGTGGTTGGTTAGGTGTTGCTGAATTTACCTCTTCTGATTTCTCCAGTTGTCTGGGATCAAAGACTAATCTAAAAAGAAATATGGTTGTATTTATTTAGGCAAAGAAAGAGAGTGAGAGAGTATCATGTGAACTGTGTTTTTAATAGCCTATCTGGTCTGACCAGTGTCTTCCACTGCAAGAACCGCAAGCTCAGGTGCCCCGTGGGCCAGGTCTTCCTGGGGCACATAGGCTGGTGGGGAACAGGTGAGTGAATGTGAGGCCTCAGCCAATAGTCACATAAGGGGCTGTTGGACTGACGTGGCCAGGTCTTTGTTTTTTTGAGAAAAACTGGAAGTCTCACTTTATGTGTAGTCACTTGAAACAAATAACAAACAGAAGACATTTTGGGGGTTAAAACTAACTAGCCTGTGAGTTGTTTTTTAACTTATGCGGAAACCAGTTGTCAGCTGTATTTTGCTCTTTATAACTGATATGCTGTGGCTGCATGTGTGTCCTGTAAGTGGATATCCGGTCAATACCCCAGGGGTAAATCAGGCCAGTTCTAACAAAGGACAAAGCTTCCACAAGATAGTTAAATGGCACAAATTGTCCCTCATTTGTTTTATGTCCTCTGTCATCTTGTTTAACCTTCCCGATCCCACATTTCTGGTAAAAGCTTCAGCAGCTCGAGTCTGCGGTAATCCCAGCATTTTCTTCACAGTTACTGGGCATTGCCGATGTTGCTGTCTGTCCTGGTCCACAACCGCCTTAATTAGGCCCATTCTGGAGAGCTGTGGAAGGCGGGCCCTGGGGGACCCAGATGAGCAGGGTTAGGGTCCGGAACCACAGAGCTCCCCGTTTCCCATTTCCAGCCCTGGAAATATGCACATTTCAAACCAGAGTGAGAACATGCACAACTTAGTAGTTACTGTGCAATTGAGTGAATGCCATAAATATTTATTTATCTTTTTCATAGCTGGCATAAAAATGTTAGGATATAAAAAAGTTGTTCAGTAGAAAAACAACAGAAAATTCATTGCCTATACATCTCCGGAACGCGTATGTCTCTTCAGGTTTTCATTAGCGTCTAGCAATATACTTTGAGAAATTAGATTTGAGCAGAGGCTGCAGCAGAGTATGAAAGCTCCTACTGCTCATAATTAACCCATTTTAAGCAAGGATCCCTCGTACACAGCAGCCTCTTTTTAACCGTGCAGTGGCTCTAGGCAAGTGGGATGTCTTTGCCTTTCAGAATTTTGAAAATAAAATTGTATCTTATTTATTCAATTTGGAAAATACTAGAGAGTATAAAACAGGGGAAAACTGCTTCTGTTTCTACCCAAAGTCAATCGTGGTTTCATATTTTGCACAGCAGGACTAAAAAGCCTCCAGTTAGAGGTGAGACCAGAATGGGTTTCTGTCCTGATTCCCCACTTCCTTAATCTGAATCTTAGTTTTCTCATCTGTGAAATTGAAATAAAGATATTATATGTTTTATCTGCTCCTTTGGTTAATAAAGAGGAGAATTCAGCACACTGCCTGGTATCTACAAAACATTCTAAAAATAAACTCTCATGATTAATTTTTCTATTTCTGCTATAAATGTTTTATTTTATGGAGTTCATGTTCAAAAGACTTTACTATGGCTGGAGATTTAGCTTAGTGGTTCTGGCACCTGTCTGGCAAAGACAAGGTCCTGGGTTTGAGCCCTGTTAACCACATATAACAATGCTGGGGTGGAGACTCATACCCACTAACAATCAGAACCACATACCACAGTGCCGGGCGTGGTGGCTCATGCCTGTAATCCCAGCATTCAGAAAGTCTAGAGGCAGGAGGATTGCTGTGAGTTTGAGGCTGAGCTCAGGACCAGCCTGAACTAAAAGCGAGACCCTGTCTCAAAATAAAATAAAATAAAATTTAAAAAATAAAATAAAAAATAAAAAAGACTTTACTGTATCTCATATCTCCTTTGTAAACTCTCTTTAAGCGTCCCTTAAACAGGAATAGAATGTATGTCCTAAGTGTATCCCAATTTAACCTTGTTCCTTCTGTACTGTTTTATTTAAAATGATGCTGTAATGAATATCTTCATAGTGACAGGCATCTTTGTCTGTGAATCTTCTGTTGTGGCTTGCCTTTCCAGTCAGTGTAGTGATTCCATTTTCCATGTAATGTAGGCAGAAACCAGTAGCATTTGTCACTGGAACTGCTGGCAGGAATGGGGCATCCTGTATCTGTGATGTCCCATCGGGCAGTCACCAGCCACAGGTGGCTGTTCAACCTTCATCGCAGATAGTGTCACTGAGAAACTGGAACTTTAAACAAAATGATTTGCATATAATTTTTGTTTAAACAATCTCATTGGCTGGTGGCTTCTGTCTTGAAGAACATGGCCCTCCATTGTTCCAAAAATAGAGCACATTGGGTTGAAATTCTGTATCTATGTAGACACATTACCAATTGTTCAGTTTTTCTCTTTTGTTCTTTTAAATCAAGGTAGAATTTTTTTTTTTTGGTTTTTTGAGACAGGGTCTCGCTTTGGGGTTCAGGCTGGCCCTGAGCTCAGCCTCAAACTCACATCACAGCAATTCTCCTGCCTCTGCCTCCCAAGTGCTGGGATTATAGGCATGAGCCACCACACCCAGCACTGTGGTATGTGGTACTGGTTGCTGCGGGGGTAAGTCTCCACATCCAGTATGGTATGTGGTTACCAGGAAATCGAACCTGGGCCCTTGTGCTTGAAAGACAGGCGCCGGAACCACTGAGCTAAATCCCCGGCCCTAAATCGAGGTAGAATCTGAAGAGCCTACATTTTACCTTTT
This sequence comes from Petromus typicus, assembly GCA_004026965.1. Classification (NCBI taxonomy): domain Eukaryota; kingdom Metazoa; phylum Chordata; class Mammalia; order Rodentia; family Petromuridae; genus Petromus; species Petromus typicus. The sequence continues at coordinate 93,388 of PVIR01002329.1, read as the reverse complement.
AATAATTTCCTTAACTTTAGACAGAAGATTGGTAGAGGGTGTTTCAGCAATCCCTTCCCCTGTGGAATTAGAAATCTGAATTTAGAATGATGACTTGTATGAAAGTGAATGTTTCAGGAGGTCCATGAAAAAAGTAATAACTGCAAGTATGACTACAGTCAAGGCCCTCGCAGTTTAATTTTCACGTATCAGCTTTACTTTCAATGTGCTGTTCTACAGACAGCCTGACCCCAAGCCCATAGTCCAGGCTTCCATCCTGCCCACTTAGCAGCACCAGCAAGAGGGAGGGCTTGCTGTCAGCCCAGAACAGCATAGTGTTAGAGCTCTGTGGACTTCTCATTCCTGAATCGGGCTATGTGGCTGGTATTGGGTGGGTAGAATTCGTACTCACTGGCCAGGGGTGGAACTCAGTTCAACCTCTGCAGCCAAAGGGTCCCAGCAACACCGCTAAGCTTTATGGACTACAGTTGGAATAAGAGGACAACTCTTTCCAGGAAAATTAGGCTGAATCCTGGAACTCTGGCAGGCACATGACAATCTATGAATGGTCCTCTGTGATTTAGCCAGGACAACACAGTTTTAATAATCAGACATGTATCTTCAAAGCAACCTTGGTTCCTACAGTTCTCTTATTAGAAAACCTAGCTTTTTGGGTGGAGATGAAGGCAGTAGAAGTTTCTGTCCTGTATATTATTATCATTTCGCAGAATAGGCTTCTGTCATTTTGTGGGACTATCCCTTATCCAGACGTGCCTTAGAGTTATCAGAGATCAGGGTGTTTACTTTCTGTCTGGGCTTTATCTGTGTTTATGGCAGTATACTCACAAGTTAATTCCTCCTCTCTAGGGAGTAAGTAACTGTGCCCCAGAGAGTTAACCACATAAGTAAATCGATAAAGTTATTGTGATTATTTTCCTTATGAATACAGCAGAAGATAGATTGCCTGAGCCCCTTCTTAGAAGGGCAGTGTCTGAATGAAAGTGGATGGGATTTGCATGTTGGACTCTGTATTATCTAGGAATCAGGTGGAGAGTGGGTACTTCAGTTCCCTGCTGGTGCACAACAGCAGCTTGGGACTTACGGGTGTAATTAAACCACCCCTTCTAGTAATTACAGAAAAGGACCCACTGCCCTTAAACGTGACTGTATCATATCAAATCATCAGGAAAGCGTGAAGCTATTTATTTAATCAGTAAAGCCCATGCAGAAAATATTTTATTAATATTCCAATTTTCTGATTCAGCCCTTTGTGTAATAAACACAGTGACTAAAGCAGTTTTCTTGTTACCGTTCATGCTCAGCCTCTGAGACAGCTTGAAATTTTGTGGCACCACTTCTGCTAGTTTTCCTTTACTCTTCAGCGTAAAGCGTATCAGCAAATTAATATTTCTCCACCACGAGATGAGATTGACCTCGCAAGTGTAAGTTCACTTCCTGTCCTCGCAGCTACTATATAGTGAGATTAGGGTGCGTCATTTTTTTATCTTTCTCAATTTTTTTTTTACTTCATTTTCATTGTGGCAATAGTGCTGATCTCTGATCAACTTTTAACTAGCCCATCACTGTTGTATAATGTCATTATTACGGTGTCAAGAATACCACTATGTGTTTAGTGTCATTTTATTTTCAATGGGATCACGGGCAGATTCTTCATATTTGAAGAGGACTTTGGTAATGGAGTTTGGTCTATGCCAGTCTCTACGGTCACTTCTATAGCATCATCAAGGTTGTAGGGAGTTACCTGTGCCCAAATAAAAGAAATGAGGTGTTGGTGGGCTGTGGAGTCGGGAGAAGTAGGCTAGGAGAGAATATATGAACTCATTCTCAGGCTGGTCAGGAAACCTGTGTCTTTAAGCTACTTACTTGCTGTCTTGGTACCCACATACTCCCAGCTGAAGAAGGATTTAGATGCCTGATCTCCAAAGTCCCTGCTTGCTGTGATATGACACTCTGGCACTTCCTATGTACTCTGATGTTTTGCTTGTCTCTTGGCCATGAGGCCCCATGACCAGCGTGTAGCTCAGCATCACACGCACACACCGGCTTCACAGAAGCCATCTGAGTGTCCCTGACCTGAGCTCTCTCCTCATGTGCTTTTCACAAATGACACTATCTCCCAGGGTGTACACATTTCTGTGTCTCCTCTTTCCCATGAGGCTATGAGCTCATTGTGTGGAGGGGTATTTTCATATGTATTTTTCCACTTCTCCAAAGTATGTTCAGCTAGATGCTCAGTAAATAATTGTAATACATGTAAGTGACATTGCATTTTCAAAGCCTTAGCCGAGTAAGACAAAGCTAAAAACAGATACAAATACACCTAAGAGGGACTTCTATATAGCTGTGGTGACATTGCCTAGGTACTTACACCATATAATGTAAATTCAGTCTTTTCTCTGGGAGATTTCATTTTAATGTATATAACATGCCAAATTTTTGCAGTTGAGTGGAGAAATAAATCATTTCAGGCCTCTAATGGAATCCTTTTATGCATTTCTGATTATTCAGCATCTCCTGGTAGGATGGTGCTGTGTTACTTCCCATCATGTCAGATGTGGCCTTTTTGGTGGTAAGGTTATCCCAGTGCTCTTTCAAAAACGAAGAGACCATTCACTGTCACCAATGGTGTTTTTATGTTGAGAGATTGTTTTTGTGTGGCCTCTGGGAAAGCCAGTCCACATGGCATGTATTTTCCTACATCAAGGAGAATGGGGCCATCCTCTGGAAATTAGGTTTGAGCTGCATCAATGTCGGTGCCTGAGACTAAATAAACCCCATTTTGTGTATGATTGGCTCCATTACAAAATGGGAATGCAGAGGACTCATGTGAGGAGTATCTCCACAAACAGTGTGGGCCGCCTCAGATAATTTAGGACCTGCACTTGGGAGACCACTGTAGAACAAGGTGAGATGTTACCATTAACTGGACCCAACGTGAAAGTCACTCTTTTGGCTTGTTAAAATAAAATGACTAATGTTGGCGTGAACTACTTGAGTCATCTCCCTTCATTGTATCACATGCAAATCTATGGAGAGAACTTTGGGTGTGGCTGTGTTCTGGGAGTTCATGGGCAGATCAGGGGACCTTTCATAGCCTCTGTTCATTCAGCCATTTGGTTAAGTGCCTACTGTGGTCCTCACACCATTTCAGCAGTGCACGATGGGAGTGTTTAGATAGGAATAGTTTCAAAGGAGCCCATTACTTATATCATCCTTTCTACTGCAGATGTTAAAAATTGACCTGAAAACAAATACTGCATTTTGGATGCACTATTCCTCTTTGCACGCTCTCACCGACTCTCAGCAGAGGTGTTTCACATCTCCAGCACTCATATCAGGGGTGAGTTCCCACATAGAGAAGCCCTGGGAGCTGCCAGGCATTGCTGCTATGACAGGCTGGAAAGACACTTTATGATAATTCCAAAGGCCCTCTGATCACCTAACCCATTGGAGATGGCTCAGTTTCAATTCAGTGGGTCCAAAAATAGGCAGCCATCAAATCAGTGGGTACCACACTCTCTAGGAGGGTGGGATGAGCTGTCATAATCTAACTCTCCTCATTCAGAGCAACTGTCATGTCCCATCCGGCTCTGGCTCCCAGTGCCTTAGACATACTGGGTCTTCATTGAGAGGCAGGAATCATAGAATTCATTGAGTCCATTAGGTCTGGTACGGCTTGGACTGATGCATGCTGTTTTTTCCCAAATACCAGCTTCCACTGGAAAACAACAATAAATTGAGCCTAATGCATGTAGCTTACTAGTGACATGACATTGGGGAAATATCCCTTTGCTTTTCTCAACCTCGTTTTTCTTATCTGTAAAATGAGAGCTTTTCACCTTCAACACAATAGAATATGTAGACAGGATTCTGGCTTTTAGTACTGTTTGCCAAACCAACGAGCTGCAGAGAAGCATTTGGGTCATTTATACACTGTGCAGAATATGGAATTCTCCCTGTTGGCCTACCTTCCCAAGCATGTGAACATTAATAAAGTAAATATGCCCATCAATGTTCTAATTTATTTTAAGAAATCATATAAGCCTAGACTCATGGATTTGAATTAACATTAAACTTATGTTTAATTAGGACAGTCCCACTGTTAGATTAGGAAACTGTGCCATCCATTCATGTATCCATCCATCCATCATGTTATCATCCTGTTAGTATTAGGCACCTGTTGTTTGCTCGAGGCTGTGCTTACAAGAAAAAGATAATCAGTTACTGTCTCAGGCCGCAGATTTCTCCTGACTCTTACAAAGGACAGATGATTCCATTGAAAAGTGGTCACCCACATTGTGCTCTGTGTGGCGGAAGTGATGTCAGTGGGTGGACAGCTTCCAGTAGACAAGAAGAAAAAGGTTGCTCGAGGCTGGCTCCTGCGAGCATCTTTAATCATTTCAAGCTTCAACCAGGGACTGAATTGGGAGGGAAAAACTGTGAAAAGCCCATTTATAAACAAAAGCTTGGCCAGGAATCAGACTGCTTTGCTCTGATGAAGGACTTTGGTCTTAGAAGAGTGTACATAGATTCAGACCCCATCCCAGCCTTCAAGTCAATGTTCAAAGGAGGAAAAGGCCACACAGAAAATACAGTGTAATTGGGCACCCTGGGAGGAATGGGATGAAACCCAGGGAGCTTTGTGAAGCCTCAGCATGGTCCCTGAGTCCAGAGCCAACATCGGCAGCCTTTTAGACAGTAGAAGCCCACATGACGCTGTGGAGTCATCTAGAGGCTGTGCATGGGGCTGGGGGAGGCAGAGCCTGGGCTGCTGTTCATGCGGCAGGAGTGGCTTGTGTGGTTCTTCTTTATCTCTCTCTCTCTCTCTCTCTCTCTCTCTCTCTCTCTCTCTTTCTTCCTTCCTTTCTTCTCTCACTTTCTCCTGTACTAGGGATTGAACCCAGGGACTTAATGCTAAGTGACAACTCCAGTCGTTTTTACATCTTTTTTGTTTTAAATTTTGAGACAGGGTTTTTGCTTAATCACTAAGCTACCTAGGATGGGCTCAAACTGGTAGTCCTCCTGTCTTAGTCTCCTGGGATTTGGAGACTGTAGGCAGTCACCACCATACTTAGCTTTGTGTTGTATTTTAAGATGGAAAGGAAGAGAAAAGAAGAAAGAGAGGATAGAAGAAAAAATTGGAAACAGCTTCTGTAAATAAGGAAGGGAAGAAGTATGGAGGGGAGGAGAGTGGATGGGAGAAAAAAGAATCAAGATATGCAAAAGTACAAATTTCCTGTGATGAATGTGATCTTCATGTATATCAGAAGGGTACAAATATACTTAATTTATAAAGACAGAAAACAAATACAATTCCAAAGTCAAATGATAGAAGTGAAATGAACCATTTCTAGATAATGTGAGATGACAGAGAAGGTACTGAACACTTTGCCACAGAGTTTCCAGAGTGGATAAAAATATTCCAACTCAAATAACATAGCTGTATCCTTGCATCATTCTATAGTTGTTTTCCTACATGTCTCCATTGTCTCTCTGTTCACCTTCCCACCTGTCAAACTCTCTTCACCCTTCAGTGCCCAGTCTTTTGCCCTGGATCCTCGCCATCAGGACAAATGGTTCTCCTCATATTTTGTGTGTTTTTTATCAGCTGGTGTACATGTTGGCCAGGTCCCTGAGGCTGGAAGTGCTCTGAGCACAGTGACCTAGCCTCTTACACTCAAGCCCTCTCCCTGCCTAGGGAATGAGCACAAAGAGAGATTTCAGTGGTTCTGAGTGTGCAAGAAAGGAAAGGACCTTGTGTCTCCGCTGAACTTGTGTAGTCAGTGGAAGTCAGTTTGGTTGTTGGACAGAAAAGGGGCTAAGTAAACCAACCTTATTGGTAAGAGAGCCTAAAAAGTGGACTGAAGACAGAGGAGAAGGGCTGACAGGGGAAACAAGATAGGATTTTATTATTACTATTACTATTTTTTTTGAAACAAGGTCTTGCTTTGCAGTTCAGGCTGGCCCTTAACTCACTATGTAGCCTCTTGGGGTAGATTAACAGGAGTCTGTGACATACAAAGAATTTGACTGTAGACACTTTCTAAGAGAGCAAGTAAAATAGGTTGCATTTATCCCATAATACTTTACCAGTCTAAAAACTATTGTATCCTAAGCCAGATAGTTCAAGAAAACTCAGACCCAGAAATGCTTTGTTTGATCAAGTAAGTTTGGGAAACTCTAGGTTTCCTAATACATTTGGGAATTAATACATAAGTTAAATGCTCTACAGAATTCTTCCAGAAGGAAATATATTTAACAGTTTTTAACTCGTAACACTTTTGTGGACATGTAACTTGTCTCTTAAAATAGAATTCACAGAAACTGTTTTAGATCACATTGCTCAGAAAACATGGTCACATGAGTGTTTTCCTGAGACATCTGCAGAGGAGGCTCATGGCAACACATTTCTTTCTGTGCAAGCTCCTAATTCTCTTACAACAAAAGGAGCAGAGTGAGTCCAGTGTAGTCACTCTTACAGTTCCTAGAGGAAAAGATAAATCTGAAGCTAGTTCAGGTCCTGAAAGGAACCTATTTTGTCAAAGTTTAAGGTTCAGTGAGCAGCGATTGAGATCTCTTGTATTTCAGACAACCACATAGGCTGTTTTTGTGCTTTGAGACTAGAGGGTAATGTACCTGTGTGTTACCATTGGAAGGCAAATGCTTCTCCAAGCTCTCTGCCTTCAGCAGTTTGTCTCTGCAGCACAATGCCTGATGGGTCTGATAGAACAAGGGGAATGTAATTCAATCTATGCTAGGAAAAGATTGCTTTGAATGAAGTACCTGTGTTAGCTGTACTAGTGTGGTAAGATCTAATGTAATAGTCTTGACCTTGTTCTTTCTTTGTACAACAACTGATAAAAGTTGACAGATAAATCCATTCACATAAACAGTCACATTACAGTACTACACTGAGAACTACTAGTCTAAAATAATGACCATAACCAGGGAAGGTTAATGAGGAAAGTTTTGAATCAAGATTCTGGAGTCTATCTATACATGTATGTGTCTCAGTATGTCTTGTATCTTGCTGACAGCTAGACATCTATCTCTAGGCAAACTTTCTGAAAAGAACCAAATAGTCCATATTTTTTATCAGGCAGATCTCATATCTCCAATGTACCTCAGCTCTGCTTGAAAAACCCAAAAGCAGGCACTGACAATATGCAGATAGGTTCTGATAAAATTTGATTTATAAAAATGCGAATGGAGCCAGATCTGTCCCTTTGGATATAGGATGCTGACCTCTGGTCTAATGTTTTTGTTATAAACATAAATCCCTGGGGATGAGCAATCTCTGAATTGCTTGCTTGAAGTAGAACCTCAAGAGAAACAAAACTTCTACTAAATCACCACCAATAATGGTTGTGATAGACAGATCACTGTTGCAAATAATTCAGGATTAAACATTATTAAATGTACTCATTTATCTCTTACTACAACCTTCTCATATAGGTGTTCTTCTTATCATCTCCCTTGGATCAGGAAATAAGGTTGAGAACAGTTTGCCCTAGGTCCACCGTGAGACAATAGCTGGAGCCATTCCTACAACAGAAATGTGTAAAACTTATCTTGCATGTCAATTTAAAAAATACATTCAAGACCAAAATAAAAAAAAAAAAAGAAAAAGAAAAAAAGCACAATGAAAAAAGGCTCCATGGTGACGGAGTGATCAATTCTGAATGTGGAGCCCGGGCAGTGTGGCCCAGAGTTTACTCTCTTCCTGAGCACACCTCTGTCTCTTGAAGGACACCGGTAAAAACAAATCTTCTGTGGCTTACTAAATAGCATGCGAGCTCTTGCACGGTGTTTTGTCACATTGCAAACCTCGCATTCTCCCCACCTTCATCTCCCAGTCCCACAGGCAGTTCTGCCCAAGCTCCATTGTTGCACTGGCCATTTCCGGAGTATGTCACCCACTTTCACTAATCAGGGTTCGAAAGTGCTGTTCTGTACAATGGGATTGCATTTTTCCTGTCCTCCCTGCCTACAGAACTTTAACTTGTCCTTCAAGACCTCTTCTGTTTGCCTCCAAGGCCTCTGGAAGACTTTATTGCTCTCTTGTTTTATTCCAACTGTATTTGCTAAAATGTAATTTATTGGTTTAAATTTTTTCCCCAAGAGGCCTGAGCTCTTAGGTAATGAGGCCCTTTTCTCATTCAGTACCTATCACAACACTTGACATCTATTTAGCAATCGTCTATCAAATTGGTTTTGAAAAGAGAAATAAGTGAGCGAATGAATTGATAATGATGAAGAAGTAGTGGTGTTCATAACATACCTTGACAAAGTAAGTTTGGGCTGAGTTCTGTTGTATGAAATATCCTTATGGTATATTTGAATGTTCTGATTTATTAAAGATCATGAAGAAATTAGTTGAGGCTGATCCAGGCTAAACTTAGCTAGGAGAGGCAAATGAGTATAAAAATTGTAATCAGAATTTTTGGAATGAGCACTGTATTTTATTTTTATTTATTTATTTTTAGGTTTTTTTGGACAGGGTCTCGCTGTGGTTCAGGCTGGCTCTGAGCTTAGCCTCAAACTCACATCACAGCAATCCTCCTGCCTCTGCCTCCCGAGTGCTGGGATCACAGGTGTGAGCCACCACGCCCGGCACTGTGGTATGTGGTACTGATTGCTGTTGGGCATGAGTCTCCACACCCAGTATAGTATGTGGTTACCAGGGAATCGAACCCGGGTCCTTGCACTTGCAAGACAGGTGCTGGAACCACTGAACTAAATCCCTGGCCCCTGTATTTTATTTTTTAAAGTGTAATTTTCTAACATCAGGTTGCATCTTGTGTGTGTATGCATGTGTGTATGTGTGTTCTTTTGTTTTAATTATGATGGAATGAATGTATTTATCCAAGCTTCAGAGATATCTTCTAAAAGTAATTTTTTGTTTCACTGCATGAGATACATCTCTGGAGTCATAAACTCTCTCATAGTCATTTTTGTTTTCCAGAATGTCTTTGCACATAGTAGATGCTTAGTAAATATTAATTGCAAAGTGTATTAGATGAAATCTTAAAGATTAAAATTTAAGTACTGTAAGTGGAAACATTCATCAGTCATCTGTTTAGTGTGCTCTCTGTGTACGTAAGAGGTACTGGCAAAATGTAGTATGATATAACAGTGTTCCTTTTGTAGCCTGTTCTTTATTTACCCCTCCCTAATCATATTGAAACCCCTCTGGACTCTTAGTCTAAACTGCTTGAATATCATAGTGCCAAGCATAGTACAAGGGTATTAAGCATAACACTTGTGAATGAATGAACATCCTTGGAACAACCATGAAACACAGGTGGATAAGGGAGCAAGCTGTTGTTTTGGGCAATAGCCTGGGTTCAAATCCTAGCTGTGCCATAGCTGGCTCTATAGTAAGGATCAGTTCAGCCTCTTTTTTTCAGCTGGAGGAAGGCTTGACCTTCCTTTGCTTGAGGGACAAAGTTGAAGGGCTTAAATCACTTGTAGGAAATACTGTGTTGGTGAGGAGGTTCTCAAGATACTATGGAAATGACTGTATGAGCCAGGAGGGTCGTCAGAGAGGGAAGGCACCCACAGCTGGGTGAGGGCAGCTGGGAATTTGGTGCTCTGAAAGCAGAGTTTCTTCTCTTCATCATCTGGGACCATGGCCAGCATAGCATTGCTAATATTTGGGAGAAGAAGAAACACTGGAAAACATGAAAATCTGGGAAGGTCGTGATGAGTCAAAAATAAAATGAAAAGATGCTTATGCTGGCTTTTCTATCTCTTTCTCCTTGATTCCTCCTTGTCTCACCCTTGGGGAGAAGCTGAAGTCATGTCTCCATGTCCCTTTCAAGGGAAGATGTGAAAGGAGGAGGAACTTAATACAGCATAAAAGTTGTTTTCCAGAAAAAGGTTACCTTCCTGGGCTCTGGTTATTTATGTCACTGAGACAAATCCAGCACATATATTTGCAGAATTTTAGTTTCTGTGAGTTAAGGAGCTCCAAATAATCTTCCTATCTCAAGAATAATGGTGGCATTTTGGTGTCTGAAGAAAGCTGCTAGAATTAAAATGATACCTTCTGCAAAATATTTTTATAGGCATTATCTCATCTATACTTTAGAGCACTCCTCTGAGGATTGATATTAATATCTCCATTACAGGCAGAAATTGAGGTCCAAGTTAAACGATTTGCCTGAGGCCGTGCAGCTAATGAGTAACATAGATAGAACTGAATCCCACCAGATCTTCTGAATCGAACTTCATATTTTTTCCACCATCATGGGCTTCTGGGGTGTTGTTACCATCTATGTCAAATGACCATGCAGAGCAAAAATCTCTGTGGTCTTCATTGAGACCATGAGCATGGGAGATACTGAGCCCTGGTTTAAGAAGGTTTGGAAAGTGCTCAGGATACCAGTTCAGAGAGCAAGCTGTGGATGCACTGTTGGTGCAGACATGAACTACACTGGCTTGGGGGCCAGATGAGGTGGGTTTGCACTCTAGCCTTCCACCAAAAACCATATGGCCTTGAGATAAATTACTGACCATGTTTATGTCAAGTCAGCATTACTAAGAAATAAATAAGATAGACAAGAACTTTATAGTTTTCTGGACTATGTTATAGCACCTATTATCCCTATTGTAATTATCATGTGGTGTACATCAAGGCATCTCATTATCCAAATGGCCTCTGTCAAAGGAAAGAGGAGGCTATGCACCTATTAGCTGCTCTTCATTTGGGGACCAGCTTAGCTGTAATTGAAATGGTGGTGATTACAGATCTTGATATTGTCCAAGTACTAGTTGTTCCCTGAGTCCTTCCATCACCACCCTTCATTACTTTTGTTGATTAGAGGGTGGAGGAATGATAGGATTATTAGGAACTCATGCAGTGGCTGGGGAACCCATTCCTGGGCATTATCTTCTTGGTATAGCAAGATGACACACATTGGTGTGCCTCCGTTTACCTGTGCCCACACAGGAGCAAAGTGCTTCTATAACATTGTTCCCAAATGGGCTTGGACAGTGCGCACAGAGGACTAGAGCTGCAGTAGGAGGCGGGAAATTTCCTGAAGGGCCTGGAGTACCATACTGGAGAGCTTTGGCTTTATGGAAAAAGTAATGAGAAGCCTTGTAAGCAAGAGAATTAATTGATCAGATTTGTTTTTTGGAATCAGCTTAGAGGAAATGGTGTGAAGGGCAGATGGAAATTGACAAGGAATGTCAGGGATGTGGATTAGGAGAGAAATAATTAGGACCCCAGCCAAGATAGTTACAACAGCATGATGAAGAGGACGTGTGCATTAGTGGGGGGTGTGTAAAACTAGGCTCCATCTCTGCCTCCTATTTAAAACTGGGAAGAGGGCTTGAGGCATGAATTGTGTCTCTTGTGGGGGGAAAGAAAATATCTTTCAATTTTTTTTCCCCAAAAGGATTACACATTGGATAAAGGAGACAGGCCTAGAGAGAACAGCTTTCAGGCAAAGGCAAGCCAGGACCACATTCTAGGGCAGCCAGTAGCTTCTGTGTGGGCCAGGGAAAGAGTTTAGATGAGAAAAGTAGGGTCCCAGAGAGGGAAAGAGAGGAAGTATTGAAGGGTAAGCAGGAAGTCTAGGAAGAAGCTGAGAAAGGGAAAGGAGCTAGAAGAGTAGAAGGTAGAGCCTACTTCAGAGAGGTCGGCCTCTGTCTGTAGTGCCTGCCATGTAAGGAGGAGAGGAAGGAGGGAGAGTCCCAAGAAGAGACAAAAGAGGCAGAAGGTGGCAGCCAATGCTGGTGCAGCTCTAGGTACAGAAGGCAGAGGGGCACAGGAGAGGAGGTAGGGGACAGAGTTGCTGGGAAAGTTGCCAAGCAATGCAGAGAGCTGAGGAAGAGTAGTGGGTGTGGTGGGGCCTGAGGATGGTGGTGATACTCTATCAACACGGGCAACAGCCTGCATAAGAGCAGAAATGCAAAGATGGGGGGGAGTGGAGCTGCAGGGAGGAGACTTCACCTGCAGTTTTAGCACAAGGAACCAAGCTGTCTAGACTGAGGGGAATGTTCTTCACAGAAAGGGACTACACGCTCGTCAGTAGAAGAAAAAGCAAGTAAGGATAAGACTCCTGGTTAGCAAACATCGAGTAGATGTATAGAAGATAATCATCACCAAAAGATCTTTGATCTTGCTGGTTATTTGTTTAGAAGGAGAAATAGACAGCTTCAGGAGTTCTTACCCTCCAGACAATGATGGGTAAAGGAAAATGTAGGCATACATAAAATACCTTGACCCATGAGCAGGAAGGCAGTGATTGGGAGGGAGTCCTGCAGTAGAGGAAAATGAAATGAACCCTTGGGGCTTTTATTCAGAAGCAGCTATAGTTTCCCAGTGGAAGATAGGCCACAGCTAGGCAATGAGGCTTAAGTCATGGACTGTTGCTTTCTTCTGTATCGGTTTCCGTGGCAGGGGACTGAACTCATTCTGACTGTGTAACGACCTGGTACCTGGCATTTTAGCCTCTGGTCTTCAATTTCCTATGAGCTTACTATGCTCCTGGGGTAATTAGAAGAAAATTAGGTTGTATGTATATTCACATGCAAAATGAGTGATCTGGATGAATATATCCTATTACTAAATACAAGAAGTCTGAAGTTCAAGAGTCCAAGATGGACCAGTAAGAATTTTTCTTGTGTGCTTTGGAGAAGGTAAAATTTGATCACAATTGCTAATGCTAATGCTGACAAGGCCCCTTCTCCCCTTCCCTCTCCCTTCTCACTGCCATTATTGAAGGTTCACCCTTTTCCCAGCCTTGTGCTGTTACATTATAAAGACTCATGTCATCTTTGTCCTCACAATCACTTACCATAATTTTGCAGTAATTTACCCACTTTTCCCATGATGAGGAGACTGACGCTTGGAGAGGGTTAGTGACCTCCCTGAGATCTCCTGCTCAGGAAGTGAAAGAGCTGGATTGTGACCCTTTTGTGACCAGATCCAGAGCCTTATTTTGAGTCTCAGAGTAGATAAAGAGTAGAGCTCTAAGTAGTATCTTTAAAAAAAGGTTTCTGTGAATCATGTTGACTATTCTCTTGAGCCTCTGTGAATTCATTGCCTGTCATCTCACCATCAGCCCAGGCTGATGGGAAGTTTTATGTAGATGCAGCCTCATGGGACATGGAGCTGATATGCATAGGAGACAGCCTGAGAACATGTCCCTACAGGAAGATAAAGACAGCCTCAGCAGCTCAGTCCTACAGGAGTTTCAGGTTTTAAGAGACAACAGGGAAAGAACTAATAGATGTGTTTTGCTGCCCCTCCTGACTTGGCAGATCTAAAGAACATTCTGCCGGGGGTGGGGGGGAAGGAGGAAATATATATGTAGAGAGAGATATATATGCTAAATGAGACAAGTGGTGAGAAATGTGGCTGAGGTGTGTGAGGAGGGAACAGGGACTGTTCTAGGACCAAGAACTCAGTTTAATGGAATAATCTTAGGCAAATCTGTTGGATCTTTGGTGTCTTAGCTCACCTACAAAGTGAATCTGTTGACCCGTTGATCTTTAGGGCCTTGCTGCTTCTGCAGGCTGGATTACAGAACGTAGAACCTGAGATGGATTCTCTTCAGTGTCTGGTTGTCTCCTCTCCATTCTGTGCCTATAGGTTCTCTCAAAGATCAAAGGGAGACTCCTCTTCCAAGGGGCCTAAGTGGAAATGGGAGATAAAACAAGTGGCCCTTCTTTTGTCCTGTCACATAACTGTGTCTGACACTATCTTGGTGATTCCTGAAGAAGGAAGACTCTGTCTTCTTGGTGGAGTTTTTGTTTTGTTTTTCTTGGGGGTGCTGGTTTTGTTTCATTTTTTTCCTAGGGCGAGGAATAATGCTTATGGCCTTGTGAATGCTAAGCAAGTGTTCCAGCACTGAGCTAGGCAATGAGGCTTAAGCCCCAGACTGTTGCTTTCTTGTTTATCGGTTTCTGTGGCAGGGACTGAACTTAGCCTGACTGTGTAATGACCTGACACCTGGCATTTTAGCCTCTGGTCTTCAATTTCCTATGAACTTACTGTGCTCCTAGGATGATTAGAAGAAGATTAGGTTGTATGTATATTCACATGCAAAATGAATTGTTAAGAAGGCAGTCCATGGGTCAGGAAAGCTTTATTGATTTGGGAGTTAGACGACTTACCTACATAATTCTAAATAATTCCTCAACTGAGAGTTGAGGAATTATCTAGCCCTCATCTGATGTATCCTGAAATTTCTACATTCTAGGACAGTGCCTGTGAGCTTTCTGGTGATAGAATAAATGTGTGAATACCATCATACAAAGTCCCATGTATGTGCTAAGCACCTGCTTACTTTATCCTTCAACAACCAAGTCAGGTGGTGGATTGTTTCCCACATTACACACACAAACAGACACTGGGCATCTCTGTCATTCAGCCAGGACCTCATGCAGCTAGAGTGACATAGAAACTTTTCTGGTATTCATGGTATAATTCACTTGGCTCTTGTTTCGCTGGGCTGTGAGGTAGCAAAGGACACATTTAAATACCTCCTAGGTAGAGTCATCAATGAACCAGCCATTTCTTTGTAAGCAAAAAGAAATCAGTAATGAAGTGAAGCTCTGGTAGTCTGCCTGGTACCTTGCCATTTTGGAGACATGTTTAATGGGACATTCTACCCTATGGCTAGACTTAAATTGCATTTTGTTCTAACCCAGTACATTTTTATCCCCTTCTCTTTTGAGTTCACTGCCTTGAAGCCTTAGATTCACCATCTCTGAACTGTTGATTCTCTTTGAGAGTGTGTCATGCTGTCTTTTAGCTGTGGCTTATATGCATCCTGAGATGTAATTACAGGTTTCCTTCTCTGATTCCTCAGAAGGTAGGAGCTCTGTCATATTTTCCCTGCACGTTTTCTCAAGGCCTTGCCAAGAGACACCTTATAGTAGTTGCTGAATAAAGGTTTGCTGGATGAATGTGTTTGCACTGATACAGGGCATGATTCCATCCCGTGTGTGACCCACACAGACAGTGTATAGAGCTAGTTTCTACCACACAACACACTTCTCCCTCTAGAGTTTCTCCATGACTCTGAAGCACTAAAAGGAGAAAACACAAGTTCAAGGATGAGCAGTATGGGGAGCTTCTGGGCTCCAGGTTTTCCTAAGCCCTCACTTTTCAAAAGGTAGTGACATTTAATTTGTGTTGATTTGCAGTATTTAAATAATAACTTAGTCATCTGAGGTGGCATATGGGCTTCCATTGATACCCCGAGGAGCTGCATCCTACGTCTTCTGTGGACATTGCCAGACATCCCGTTCTATGTACTGTCCCTCAGTAAATGTCCAGGAGGATTTTGTGTTCCTGCACAACCCATCACTTCCCCTCAAATTGCATTTCATGGCCTGGAGAAATGCTCAGTTCTCCAACATACCTCACACATTCTCTATGTCACCCTTCCTGAGCTGGAATTGTCATTAAATTCCTTAAAATTGTAGTACTGTATATGTCTATATGTAATATAAATTTTCTCCTCATAACTCTTCCAATTGTATAGCATGGCAGTGTTAAGTATATTCACGTCATTGTACAAACAATCTCCAGAATGTTTTCATCTTGCCAAATTGGAACTATATGCCCTTTTAAAAATAACTCCATTTTCCTCTCTTCCAGCCCTTGGCAAACACCACTCTACTTTCTGTTTCTATGAATTGGGTTATTTTATATATTCATGTAAGTAGAGCTATGATGGGTTGATCTTTCTTAATAGGCTAGTAACTTCATAGTCTGTTCTAGCATATATCAAAGTTTTCTTCATTTCTAAGGCTAAATAATACTCCATTGTATCAGCTCATCGCATTTTATCTTTTTCTCTCTCAGTGGATGTCTGAGTTGAGTCCATCTCTTATATTGTGAATAATGATGCTACTAATAAAGCTGTACAGATATCTCTTCTACATCCTGCTTTCAATTTTTTGGATACATTCCCAGAAGTAAAATTGCTGGATAATTTGGTAATTTTATTTTTAACTTTTGGAGAAATTATCATGTTGTTTTTCATGGTGGTTGTACCATTTACACTTTAACCAGCAGAGTACAGGATTCCAATTTTTCATATTCTCATCAAAATTTACTTTCTTTGCCCATTTTAAAACTGGGTTATTTGCTAGCTTGGTTGTTAGATTTTAAAATTTTAAAAAATTCTGGCTGCCAAACCCTTGTCAGATATATAATATACACTTCCCCCCTCTCTTATTCCTTAAACTTTGTTGATTCGGTCTTTGAATGAAGAATTTTAAATTTTGAGGTATTCTGATTTATCTATTTTTATATTTGTCCCCTCTGTTGTTGGTATCATATCCAAAAAATTATTGCCCATCTGACATCATATAACTTTCCCTCTGTATTTTCTTCTAAGAATTTCATAGTTATAGAGATTACATATTCAGGTCTTTTGTACATTTTGGGGTAAAGATCTAGAAACAACCTTTTGCATGTGGATATCCAGTTTTCTCAACACCATTTGTGAAATAGACTGTCTTTTCCCTGTTGAATGATGTTAGCATGCTCATTGAAAATCATGACTCATAGATGTGTGGTTTTATTTCTGGGCTCTCTTTCCTCTTCCCATAGTGTGTCGATCTATCTTTATACTAGGACCACATTGTTTTCGTCATGCTTACTGATCTCAGTTTTCTAAATTACAGAGTCCAGGCCCAAGGATTGATGAACCTATGACAGCTTTGAGGTCCCGAGAAAGGACAGGACATCTGCAGGCCTCTCAGATGGTGACTTGCAGGGCTAGATCTCTTGACACTTCACTGGGCTCCAAGTCTGATTCATCCCAGGCTAGATATCCCAACCTCAGAATGAGAGAGACAGAATTTACCAGGCTCTCTACATGGAAAATTCAACACTGTTGGAAAGAGAAAAAAGAACTTGATATGCCATACATTATTTTTTAAAAAATCAATGGCCTTGTCATTTCCCCATAACTACAACCAATTCATAACCTCAGTTCCATGCCTTCCACCCTGTCCCATGTATAGTGTCACCCTGTATAGTGCTGCAGCATGTACAGTACCCCAGTATGGGGCTTTACCTGCTGTGGTCCCTCTACATTCCTCTGCATCCCCTGAATGGCTCACTGTGCACTCTGCTTACTGTTTATTGTTCAGTCTTCCTGGCTCACATGAGTGTTAGCCCCTGGGGCAGGGATCTTCCTTCGGTTCCCCGATGGAAGGACTGTGTGCTTGTGAGAGGCAGAAGAATGGGCCCTCAAAGATGTCTCTGCCTTACTCAGAACATGAGAAGTTATTCCCATGTAGGCAAAAGAGCCTTCATGAGTATGATTAAAGACTCTGAGTTGAGGAATTATTTAGAATTGTGTAGGTGAGTCCAGTCTAACTCCCAAGCCAATAAAGCTTTCCTGACCCATGGGCTGCCTTCTAAGAACTGCCATACTGAGGACCAAGGCCCCTTTGCATGAGTCATTGAAGGGATACACTTATAACTACTGTGTATTCAGACTATGATGGACACTAAATTTGTTGTGTTTTTAGTAGAAGCCTAATACAGCACTAATTTTTACTGGAACAATGAGTGAGCCCCAATTCAACCTTGAGGTGTAAAGATCCATCCTTATTCAGAAAATGAACTCAGCTACTTGCAACAAAGTGGCCAGTAACTCATAGCTTGTGATAAGCACAGTGTTTCTTTCCTTACTGTTCTGTGAGACGGAATTGGTTCCATGCTGAATGACCCAGCCACACACAACCATTCTCTTTGTTGCTTCACCTGCATAGAGGAATTAGATGGGTCAAAAAAATGGACAGGCAGAGAGAAAACCAAAGTAGTATTATGTCTGGTACAATTTAGAGACATAATTAAGAATCTCAACCCCAGAGCTCACACTCTCTGCTACATACAAGTAATCAACCAAACAACCACCAAAACTAAGAAGCCATCAGCTCCCTTACTGTGATGAACAGGAAGCAGTTGCTACATCTTCTTAAACATTTGGCCTTCCAGGACAGGGCTGATAGCTTACCTGGTCAGGTGCCTCAGAGCCAGGGCCTTTCCAGAGGTCTGGGAAAGCAGTGAGCTAGCTCCAAGCTCCATGTTACACAACTAGCTTTGAGATAAATCTTGAAAGTCATCCCCATTTAGCAAGAAGGGATGTGTGGAGGCTGAGCACCTGCAAAGGCATCGTCTTCAGAAGGGTTATGCAGACACCACAGATGCATTTCAGGGAATTCTGCTGCCAGTGAACACAGTGGGCCGGCGAGACAGATGGTGCGTGCAGGGGAAATGGTGGTGGTGGTGGTGGGGGCTGGTTTGTTCATTCCAGTTTTCCATGGAAAGTTCCACTAGAGCAGGACAGGAAGGATTCCTCAGCTTGAACCATGTAGAGACCATCCACGTGAAAGAAGGAAAACCCAGTTAGCGATCTTCATAAGTGGTATGTGCAACTCTACAATGCAAGGCTGGATTTAATCTAGAGACATTGCTTCATCATCTGTATATTGAGAGCAACAC
This sequence comes from Petromus typicus, assembly GCA_004026965.1. Classification (NCBI taxonomy): domain Eukaryota; kingdom Metazoa; phylum Chordata; class Mammalia; order Rodentia; family Petromuridae; genus Petromus; species Petromus typicus. The sequence goes on along the minus strand of PVIR01002329.1, from coordinate 74,901 downwards.
CTTCTATATAAAAATACTCAAGAGCCGCATACGTTCTGCTCTGGACTACACATTAATTACACTGCATCCTTGACTTCATGTAAAGATCTAGGACCTCTTACTTAGGGCTTGTTTCCTGTGTTTCTGTTTTCCCCTCATTGGACAGGTACCTGTATTCATTTGTTCTATTACCTTCTAAGTTTGCCTTGGAAAGTATACTAATTCAAAGAGATCTTTCTTGAGTTGGAAAACTGGGACAGGAAACTTTGGATGCTGTTCTACCTGTACATAACCAAGAAGCAGTTTCTTGTGGTAATGTTCTGTATGTGCTTTGGAGATGAGCCCTCATCCAAAGAGTGCTGTTGAGTCTGCCCTTATTTGCATAATCTGGGAGGACATTGTACAAGCTAGTGAACAAGTAGCAGCATGTGCAATACCCTGAGGCACTTGGTTCTTTAAATACTGCCGCCCAGCTCATCTGGTTCTAACCAAAGACAGTGTTACCCATTGAACCAGCAGCTAAGACATGCCTGAGAGCAGAAGACCCAATTTACTCATATTCTAACGTATATCTGCAGCAAACTTGCCTGAAAGCCATCATATTACTTTCCTTTAGGTAGGTTATTAGTTCTCTGCAGCTTCCTTAAGATGTTTGTTAATACTTTGGAACTGAAGGTGCCCTTAGCTTCACCATTCCAAAAAGAATGGGATGATATTGAGTTATTAACACTTTCAGATGCTGCATTTGATGGAATCACATTGATCCTCTAGTTCAGAAGTTTGATTTGTGTTTTAAACAGAGGGAAGCTATCCTTACCTCCACTGTATGAAGTAGGAGATGACCTGTGGTAGTTTCCTGCTTAGCAGCCCTTCTTCCTGTGCTTACCTAAAACATGTATAAGGGCCCTCACATCACACCTTGAGACAACTAGAAGGGATCGCCAAAGGCCACTCAAAATAGTTTGGGAACTTTCAGACCCCCTCTGTCCCCCCAAGCTTTGTAGATCAGCGGATGGCAGAGGCAGCCTCTTGAAGTTGCTTCATTCCATTGCTATTTTACCTAATTACAATTAATTTACTCTAGAAGAGAAGCTGATCAAAGGTGAGGAATGCCTAATGTAGCAGTGATTTCAGTAAGCAGGGACTCATCACTCCTCTCATTTCGGGTTCATGAAAAAGCTGGTTAAACATATGTTCTTAACCCACCTCCAAGCCGCCAAGGCATTCTGTGCAGCATTGCCAAATTGGGCATATTTCAGGAGCTCCTTCCTCTCCCTAATGCACTGCTAAAAATAAGGAAACCCACACAGAAGAATCTGTTGTGGTTTGCCTTTGGTTTGGGCACAGATCATCCAAGTGTGGAAGCAAAATTGGTCACTATCCTCTTACTACACAGATTTGCGCATCTGGATTCTACTTATTGAGGAACCAATAAGTATTGTATTCTACTTATCGAGGCTTGGTGATTTTTGTAAAGACCCTTAATACTCTGCATTTCATGTGCTGATTATGGGAGAATACTAATGCAGGCAGAGTGGCTTTATTTATACCCGTTACGTAGATGAAAAAGAAATTGAAATTTGTGCTCATGTTCCTCAGGACTGGAACAACTTTGAATGCCTCTTACTTCCTTTTTGATCACTTTCTTTTTTATTTTTAGACAGAAATAGAATATAGAAATTCCTGTCCTTCCTCTGGGATTTTGCCTCAAAAAACCCACTACAAGTAGAAAATACCATAAATAAAAAAGTTTAATATCCCTAAACTGATAAACATCAAAGTTTAGCCCAGCATGCTATAAACATGCTTATCACACTTATATCAGTTTACAGTTGAGCAGAATCACCTGACAGCCTATTTTATAATACGATGCATATTATCTCCTGTGATGTACTGGACATTGTACTGAATGGGGAAGGCAGAATGGTTATAGCAGAATACTTTGACAGCATCATAAAGTGCAACAACTAGAAGGTGAACCATTGTAAAACACAGATGGGCTATATTAGCAGTTTTTATTGTTGATCGGGTGACTTTGGGGATGGTGGTGGGTGGTCATATAACCACACTCTGGTGGTTAATTAGTTGGAGACAGTGGCAGAGCAGGCACGAAGATGGAGAGTCTGGATTATCTGTAGGGATTTGGAGGTTGGTGCTGTACTTTTTCCATTTGTCCCTCGGACTTAGCTGCAGTGCCCTGGGACAATAAGGTGTAGACCCCTTAGCAGTCCAGCCCTCTGGGATCCCATTCATTTGGCCATTTGCAGGAGGCCCATGGGAGGGCATGAGAAAAGATGGGGGGTTGCTCCCTGTTTCTTACTCTTCAGGAATCTATAACGGCTGGCTGCTTCTTGCCAGCAGAGATGCCAGTCCTGGAGCACGTCCCCCTCCACCCATGCTTTGTTGATGTCAGTAGATGCTCCTCTTCCTGTCTGTCCTGACCCTGGGTGGTAACAGATCCCAGTGTGAACTTGGCTTGCATTACTGCACTGTCCCCTGCAGCTTTCTCTAACTTACCCTGTCTTTTGCAATAGCAGTTCTATTTAACTTCTCTTTTTAAAATTTCTTCTTTTTTCTAATGATACATATTTGTACTACATAATGACTGTATTCATCATGGAGAGTTGGTACATGTGACATTTCTTAACTCTTTTCCTTCTTCTTCCCCCTGCAGCTCCCAGACTTTTCTTTCTCATATCTATATACCTATATTTTAAAAATACATGTTAGTAGCACACGGTGATCACATGATTGTTAGGGACTTGGTGCACTTACATGACATTTCACAACCCATTCTTCCATTTTTATCTCAATTCTTAGCATCTACCCCTGTCTCTTGATTTCCCTCCTATATGCCAAGACCCATCTCACTATATTCTGTTGTCCATCTTTTGCTTTATACTTTATTTATATTTTGAGTTTCTCATATAAGAGAAATCATGTGATATTTAAGTTTTGTGTCTGATTAACTTCATTTAACATTATGGTTTCAAGGTATATCCATTTTCTTTCATGTTTTTTTCCCTTCTTTTGTTGATAGATATCTAAGTTATTTCCAACTTTTAGCTGTTATTAAGTGTATTGTTATAAACGTGAGTATGCATATATCATTAAACTATGTCAGTTCCTCTGGAGAGATACATATAAGAGGGAACAGCTGGATAAAATAGAATTTCTTGTTTTAGATTTTTTTGAGGAATCTCCATACTGATTTCTATAATACTTCACCTTACATTCCTATAAAAATGAAAAAGGATTCCTTTTTCCTCACAGCTTCTCTAACATTTGTTATTTTTTGATTTCTTGATTATAGCTATTCTTTCTAGAGTGCAAGGGAATCTCAGTGTTGTTTTAATTCATATGATTTGAATGACTGGTGGTGTTGAATATTTTTTCATGTGTTTATGGGCTACTTAGATTTTTGCATCTGAGAAGTTTCTATTTTTGATGCACATTTTCTGACCAGGTCCTTAAATCTGGGGACTCTAAGTTCCTGAGTACTTTATATGTCCTAAGTATTAGTCCTCTGAGGAGTAAATGACAAAAATATTTTCTCATTCTGTAGGTTTTTTTCTTCACACCATTGATAGTTTCCTTTGCTGTGCAGAAGCTTTTTAATTGATGTGATCCCATTTGTGAGTTTTTTGGTATTATTTCCTGGGCTTCTGTTCAGAAAATCCTTGCTTATGACCATGTCTTCACAAGTTTTACCTTTTTGTCTTCTAGCGGGTCCTGTTTTAATATTTCTATGTGTGATCCATTTTGATTGTAGCATAGTGTGTATGGTGACAAATATGAATCTAGGTCCTACAATATTAGTATAAACAAGAAGCCAACTGGAATTGATTTATACCTAATATGTACCAAATACAGCAACTATAGCTCTGCTAATGATAGAAAATAATAAACAGTAATTTTATAGAGTTAACTATCAAAAGATTAATAAAGCATAATAGTTATACTCTTAATGATAATAGGGTGGTTAGGAATGAGGGAATGAAGAAGAAAAATCTGAAACTTTAAACTAAGATAGGTAAAGGAGGAGAGAGAAATGTTGCAAAGAATCCTATTGGAGAGAAGTATGTTTATAGAATAACTGAAAAAACTGATGCAAAATAGACCATAAAAGAAAAAAATGGGAGATAAAATTCTATGAAGAATAAAAAGAAAAATTAAAGGTAAACATTAAAATATAGGAGCAGGAAAAAAAGTCACAAAAAAAAAGAAGTGAGGATAAAGGAGAAAGTAAAGTCCCTCAAGCCACTATAAATTAATGAAGAAGAGGAAAAGAAGTAACACACACACACACACACACACACACACACACACACACACACACACACACACAAAACCCAGCTTTCCCCAACCTGTAGCAATGTCCCAGTCAAGATGTATCTCTGTGCTCAAGCTGATAGATCTGAGTTAGACCCCAGATCTGTCCTAGACACTGGCACCAGCAGGCTAGAGAAGTCAGGCAAGGGCTCCAGTGCCCTTGGAAATCTAGAGTGACTAAGGCTGTGACTGTCCTCTTACAACCAATCTCAGACACTCCATAGGCTGTCTCTGCAGTCCACTCCCTGGTCGTGGCTTTCTCTCACCCCATCACTGTGGGAATGTAACATGAAAACCCTTGCAATGAAGCATTCCTGAGTCTTCTCTGAGTCCTGTGTTCAAACAAGCAAGCCTTTTCCTGGGTTGCTGCCTGACCAGTGCTCCCTCTTGGGTTGTGGTGGGAACGTGGACTGGGATCACTCACTCGGTGTTACCTGTGGAGGGACACTCACGGGAGCAGAACCTGTGTGTCCCTACAGACCACAGCAGCTCCTGGGGTGTTCCGCTGCACATTCTCTCTGGGACTCCTGGAATCCCCGGCATTCACTGGGTTTCTACAAGTTCGGTTTTCTTTCCTTATGAAATATGAATTAGAAGATAGGAAGAAGTTCTAGACTGTTTCCTCCCCCTCTCCACCTTGTGTTCTGTCTCTCCAACTTCTCTGTAGATTTTTATTTTCTTCTCCTTGCTTCTTGACTCCCGAGGATCTACTTTTCTCTTTCCTTTTTAGTTTTTCAAGTTGTAATTTTCCAGTGTCTGGACTCCACAGCTCAGAAAGCCTGAGTGGTTGTCACTTTCTACTCTTTTTCTTCCTTTAAATCCTGATGAGGGTGTCGAGTTTGAAGAAGCCACTGATGTCTTGCTGTGCCCTGATTGATGGAAGTTTCCAAGTGATGCATAGTGAACTGTAATTGCCTTATGTTTTGAGTCCTTCATTACTAAGGACTTGCTGGGAAACATCTTGTGCATTGCCTAAGTGGCAGTTCTTTCACTGACTTTCACATAGACCCTAGACCATAGTAGTTATAGTTGATGCCTATGATTTTCAATTATTATATGCATTAAAGTCATATGGGGAGCTTCTCAATATTGCCGGTTTCTGGATTCCTCTCTCTAATGATTTTGATTGTGTAGACAAGATAAGAGTGAAATGTTTTCATTTAACAAAGGCCTGGACCAGTGTGGCATATCTGAGGCCACGTATGAGACACACTGAGTCCGAGATTGCTTATTCTTTTCATCCTTTTTAACTTTGTCAGACTCCACAACTCAGTTGTATCTGCCATGTGTACCAAATGTAATTCATCTAGAGTATGTGTTTGTGTGTGTGTCTTGTGTATGTATGTGTAACAAAGGAAATTCTGTTGAACAATTAAGCAAGGCAATGCTGCTTTCTCTCTTAGTTTAAAATGGGGATGTGCTGATGAGTCTAAATCTTCTAGCAGTTTTCTGTCTATCTTTTTGTCCATCTGTCCTTTCATCCACTGATTCGTGAAGCATGGACTAAGCTTCTACTGTAATCAAGGCCCTTTACTAGGTACTAGAGATGGTGCAAAACCTCCCTTGTTCCTAGGAAGTTCGCAGACAGCAAGCATGTGATAAAGTAGCATGTGTGCATTTACTCCTTTATCATTTATTAAGTACATGGTATTTGTCAGGAACTGTTCTAGGCACTGGACATACAACAGTAAATAAAACCATCAAGTTCTGCTGTACTCACAGCAATTTCAGTTCACACATTATTGAGTGCTAGTGGTGAACAGTATGGTTAAAAAAGTATGCTAGAGCAGTGGTGGCATACCTTTTGCACGTGTGCCACAGCAGGCTGTTTGTCATCATTGAAAACTCTAAAAAGTTTGCTGTCATTGAGACAGAATCTCTAGTTATGTACACATTCTAGAAATGGACAGCATCAGCTTCACTGTGACTATCCCAGCATGTGCTTGATCAGGTCTAGGCTTAATGGCCCAATCTCTGTCCATCCAGGTACTTGGTATAAATCTTCACAGATGAGAGAAGACAAAAGCAGGGATGGAAAGATTCAGTTTTGGGCTGCATGTCTCAACACTGCAGTGCTGTGGCCTCAGTCTGGCTCAGCAGTTGGTTGGGGGAGTGATTTAAAGAGAAGCACCAGATTGACTGGGTGTATGTGGAGGGCCAAACAGCATCAGCATCATGAGGGACTCCAGGCTTTCTGATTTCTGCTGAGTGTCTCACAGAATATGCCCACACACTGTTCACCTCTGTGTACTCGTCATGAAATATCATCACCAGCTCTGCCATGTCTCCGCAGATCCACTGTAAACTCCCAAAAGACAGAGACCAACCTCAATCCATCTTTCCATCTCTGGACACACACAAAAAACAACACACAAAATTTGTGTTGAATGAAGGAATGCATACACAGTTCAATAGCTCTTTATTAATCACCTACTATATGCCAGGTTTTCTGTTATATTCTAAGGAGTCAGAGATGTGAGTTGTTTGCATATTCTGGAAGTTTTGGCGTATGACCAGGGAGAATGGCAGCCGCCACTGCTGTTTTTCATTATGGTGGCTGAGAAAAGAATGGGACCAAGAGACCAGGGCTATACATTGAATCTGTCTGGATCCAAGCTCTGGCTCTCAGATTTCCTGGGCCTGTGACCTTTAGCATATCTCATACCTTTCTGTGCCCAGTGTCTGTGTCTAACCAACTTTACAGGGATTCAGTGGGCTCATGTATTTTAATCTGTGTAAATTGCTCCAAGAAAACTGGGCTCACAATGAGCCCTGGAAATGGTTAGCTCCTGGGTGATTAATAACAAAAGGTGATATGACTATGACAGTTGTCACCGGATTTGGATTCAAATATATATTTTTTTCTTATTGTGAAATAGGTACATTTTATATACATATCATGATCACATTCAACATTGACAATTTGTATCATTTTATGACATGACTTGATTCTCATTTTTTCCTATTCCGCTACTCATTCTACAACCCCCAAACTCTATATACATAAGCTTTGTTTCCATTTTTTTATTACCATCACAATTTTTTCTTTCCTCTCATTACTTACCCCTACTCCATTTCCCTTTGAATAGTTTATATTGTGCAATATCTAATGTACATTTTATTTTATTTTATTATATATGTTGACAAATTTGGTTTATTTTCAGAGACTATTCATTTCCTATACGTAAGAACCCAGTGAGTATTTTTATATGAAGGGTAAAATGTCTTATCTAACTTTTTTCTTGTATTTTTTGAAGAAGATACTCCATTTGTAAATTTGAGTTTGGTTGGCCCTTTCTAGTCCTTTTGCTCAATATTTTGAACACTTCCATTTTTTAATTTTTTATTTTTGTAGGGCCTTTGAGCTTCTTTTCTCTCTTGTTTTCTCTTCTCGAATTCCTGTTTCTTAGCAGGATGCTTAGCTTGTACCTGCTCATATTCTTCTTGTGCTTTCTGATTGGATGTTTTCTTTTTCTTTGAAACAATCATGGAATTTACTGTTTTGTTACATTGTTCTTCTGGCTGAGGTTGATGACACTGGTCTGCAGACAGAATATTATCAACACTGTTCTCCAGGCAAAGGCTGGTTGACTTTTTCTTCTGACAAAGGCTATTTATTATTTTTTTTCAGTTGATTCCTGAGTCTTTCCTCTTCAGCTAAATAGAGATGTTTCAAGTGTTCTGGGTACCACTTGGTGAACTGCAACTCCTGTGATGTTACAGCCTTCTTCTCCTTCCACAGAAATTTCTTCTAGTTTTGCTGAATCTTCAATTTTCTCTGAAATTCAAAACCTTGTCCTTTGCAAATGCTTCCTAAGAAGGCTTATGGATGATTAGGCCACCAAGTCCTCTGTTTCACATTCTTATTCTTGAATTCGATGGAAGAAACTCCCTCACTCCCCGTCCCCAAATCCCTATTTTACCACCTCACTGAAGAATTCACTGGCGCCATCTTGCATCAACTTTAATGTACATTTTAGAACTTTTTTACATTTGGAGTTTCTCACATCAAAGAAAAGATATGGTATTTACACATTTGTGGCCAGTTTATTTCACTTATGAGTACATCCTGAAGGCACATCCATTTGAGTATGAATGACTCAAACTTGTCATTCTTTATGACAGAACAATACTCCATTCTATAGAAAAATCACATCTTCTTTATCCACCCTCCAGTTGATGAACATTTGGGTTGTTTCCAAGATTTAGCTATCACAAACTGAGCTGGTATAAACATGGGTGCACATATGTCTCTGTGATATGAATCTTTTAATCCTTTTGTCTATATTCCTAGCAGGGAAATGCAGAGTTAAATGGGACCTTTAATCCTATTTTTTTGAGGAATCTCCACTGTCCATAGTGGTTGTACCAGTTTATATTATCACCAACAGTGGAGAAGAATTCCTTTCTCCCCGCAGCCTCACCAGCATTTGTTGCTGGTTGGTTTCAAGATAGCAACTGTTCTTTGTGGAGTGAGATGGAAACTCAGAATTGTTTTCATCTGTATCTCTCAAATGACCAGTGATGCTGAGTATTTCTTCATGTGCTTCTTAGCTGCTTTTATATCTTCCTTTTAAAAGTGTCTGTTCATTTCAGATGCCCATTTTTTAATTGGATCTTTAAATTTGGAGAGGTTGATTATTTAAGCTCTTTATATATTCTAGATAGTAGCCTTTTATCTGAAACAGCTAGTGAAATTTTTTCCTGTTTTGTTGGGTATCTTTTCACTCTGCTTTGCTTTGCAGAAGCTTTTAATAGGATAAGTTCCCATTTGATGATCCCTTCTGCTAGTTCTTGTGCTATAGAAGTCTTCATAAAGTCTTTCCCTAAGTGAATGTCTCCAAGAGTTTTGCCTAACCTGTTTCCCAGTAGGGTTAGTGTTTCTGTTTTAATATTTTGGGCTGTAGTCCATTTTTATTTTTTATTCGTACATGGTGAAAGAGATAGATCTAGTTTGAACTTTTGGCAGGTTAGAGCTGAGTTTTTCCAGCACCATTTGTTAAAAGAGGCTATCTTTCCTCCATTAAGGATATTTGGCTCCTTTGTAAATGACAAGGTCGCTTAGTACATTTGGAGTTGTTTCTAGATTTTCTAATCTTTTCCACTGATCCTCAGGTCTGTTACTTTGCCAGTACCATGCAGTTTTTATTACAGTGGCTTTGTAGTATAGTTTCATGTTGGGGATCATGATACCTCCCTGCCATATCCTTGTTACCTAGAATTGCTTTTGCTATCCTAGATATTTTGAGGTTCCAGATGAATTTTTGGATTATTTTATCTAAATCTGTGAAGTATGTTGTTGGGATTTCAATTGCAACTGCATTGAATCTATATAGGATTTGTGGGAATATAGCCATTTTGACAATATTGGTTCTTTCTACCCAGGAAAAAGGAAAGCTTTCCCTTTCCTGATATCTTCTTGTATCTCTTTTTCAGAGTGCTGTAGTTTTCAGAATAGAGAATTTTCACTTCTTTTGTTAGAGTTTTCCTAGATACTTCATTTTTTGGATGATATTGTGAAGGGGCTTGACTCCCCAATTTCTCTCTCAATGAGTCTGTTGTTTGTGTATACAAAGGCTATTTACTTTTGAGCATTGACATTTTATTCAGCTATGCTACTAAATTTGGTGCTTAAGCCTAGCAGACTTTTGGTTGAGTTTTTAGGATCTTCTTGTCATCAGCAAATATTGACACTTTAACTTCTTCCTTTCCTATCTTTATTCATTTAATTTCTTTCTCTTGTGTAACTGGTGTGGCTAATGTTTCTGGCACTGTATTGAACCACAAGCTCTAGGTTTGTCTTGTTCCTCTTTTTCTAGTTACTTGAGGTTCAGCATTAGATTGTTTATTTGAGCTTGCTTTGTTTTCCTGGTGTAGGCATTAACTGCTATCCTTGTCTTGTTCCTGATTTTAGTGTGAAAGGTTTCAGTCTTTGACCATTTAGTGTGATTCTAGCTGCTGGTTTCCTCATATATAGCTTTTATTAGATTGATATAAAGTCCCTCTACTCTAATTTTCTGTAGAGTTTTGATCATGAATGGGTGTTTGATTTTTTCAAATGCCTTTTCTGCATCTATTGAGATGACCGTGTGGTTTTTGTGTCCTTGAGATTTTTTATGTAGCATATTATGTTTTTTGATTTATGTATGTTGAACCATCCTTGCATCCATGGGATGAGTCCAGCTTGGTCAGGGTATATGATCTTCTTGGTGATTCTTTGAATTCTATTTGCTAATATCTTATTGAAAATTTTTGCATCAATGTGCATTAGGGAGATTGTCCTGTAGTTCTATTTCTTGGTTGGATCTTTCTGTCCTTTTGGAATTTGGAATTAATGTAATGGTTGCTTCCAGGAATGAATTTGGGGGCACTGCTTCCCTCTTGATTTCATTACAGTTTGTGAAGTAGTAGAGTTAACTCTTTGAAAGTTTTGTAGAATTCAGTGGTAAAGCCATGAAGACCAGAACTTTTCTTTGTCAGTAGGTTTTTTAATTACATTTTCAATTTCAAAGATTTATATTGGGGTATTTAACATTTTTTATTCTTCTGTTTGTGACCCTCATTATTTCTTTCCAAGATATTCTTCAGAATTTTTTGGAGTGCAGGTGTTGTATTTGTGAAGTTTTTCAGGTATTCTTTGTCATGGAAGTATTTTATTTCCCCTTCAATTTTGAAATATAGTTTTCTCAGATACTTCAGTCTAGATTGGAGGCTGTTTTCATCCAGGGCTTGAAATACTTCACTGCAGGTTTTCTTTGCATTGAGCATTTACATTCAAAAGTCTGCTGTGATCCTGATGGGCTTCCCTTTGTATGTGGTTTTTTTCTTTTCTCTCGTTGCCTTCAGTATTTTTGTTCTTTTGTTGATGTCTAAAACTTTAATAATTATATGTCTAGGGTTAGATATTTTTAATAGCATGGCCTTTTGGTGTTCTATATGCTTCTTATCTGTATATCCAATTCTTTTCTTTTCTGGTGAAGTTTTCCACCAAGGTATCTGTGCACAGTTTTTTTTTTTTTTTTTTTTAACTATTTCCTGCTACTTCAGTGACTGAAATCAATCTTATGTTATTCTTTGAATCATCTAGGAGCTGTTGGATTGATTTTTCATGGTCCCTTGCTATTTTCCATAGATTGTTCCTTTCCTGTTCATTGGCTGCTATCCTGTTCTCAAGTTCTCAGATTCAGTCCTCAGCTTCATTCATCCTACTTCTCAAACTTTTGTTCTCATTTTTAATCACCTGAAATTCTGCTTGAAGCTATTTAAAAGGTTCCGTTGCTTTTGTCATCTCATTCTATCATGCTCCTGATATCTTCTTCAGTCATATCTTTCACTGGACAGTATCTCTGTTTTCATCTTGGAGATCAGTTCTGAATTACATTTTACAATGTCTGCTTTTGTTACTAGCTCAGAAAGTCCTGGGGACTGAGCTTCAGCTTGCTTCACTTCTCTTTTCCCTGAGTTCCCCCGTGGTGATGATCTTTGTATGTGGGTTTTTTTGAATTTTTTCTCATTTCAATTCTGCTGACCTGCACCAGCAGACAGTGCACAACCTCTGCAGCACTTGCCCAGACTCTCACACAGGAATAGGGGTCTCAGGACTTCTAGTCTGTCCCCAGTGGCAGGAAGGCTGCTGGCTCGCAGCTGAGGTCACTGCATGACCTCATGGCTCTTACCCAGACTCGTCCACAGGGGGATGAAGGTCCTGTGGGCTTCTGGTCTGGTCCTGATGACAGGAAGGCTGCTGGTTGGCAGGGGAAGTTACTGTACAACCTCTGTGGTGTTTATCTAGATTCATCTGCTGCAGAATGGAAGTCCAGAGGGCCTGTGGGTAGGCCTTAGTGACAAAGAGGCATTTCTTGAGCAGACGGAGGTACTTAAAGAACTTGTGAGTCCTTATTGGGACCCACATGCTGAGGAATGGAAGTCCTACCTTGGATTCAAATCTTACCTCTGCTACTTCCAAGCTCCAAGACCAGAGGAAAATGACACCACTGCAATGACCCAAGCAGTCTAATAATGTTGCTTTCACTAGAGAGTTACTATTAGTGTTCAGTGACATCCTGTGGACAGAACACCTAGCACAAGACCAAGAACTCCTCATTGCCAAACTTTCTTCACTGTGGTGAAGGAAAATCAGCATCTGCTGTATGGGAGGCTTTGAGGTGAAGTTCAAGGCTAAGCAAGAAGAAGCCTTTTGTCTCCAAGATTTTCTATATCCAGAGATGTGCAGAAGGCTTGGCAACTGTCCATCAGAGTGGCATGACAAGAACTAAGCAAAGATATTTTTGGTAGGGTTAGCGTTTCAATCTGGGCAGAAGCCCATGTCCTGAGGGTAGCTGGAGTGATGGTCATATAGGGCCAGCTATAGGAGATGTGATGTATACTTTGAATATTTAGGTAGGGCTTCATAACTTTTCTGCTTGAAAGAGAGGGTTCCTACTATGTTCTCAGATGAACACAGCATCCTGGTACTGTTTACATTATCTTTAAAACATATTGATGTTCAGACCAATTACACTACCTTCTCTGGGTATGTGCCCAGGTACTTCATAGAGGATTCCTAAAGACTGCAGTGTGTAACTCAGGCCTGAGCACCATCTGTACAGAATCTTGTTATCCTGTTTGCAGAAAGGTGGAAATGATGAAGGAGGGCAGGGGGGTAAGAAAGGAATTGGTGAGGAAAAGTTAAGGGTCTTTACAATTCTAGTATTTAATATTTATTTCTCTATAATGTAACTCTGAATTTACTTAGCATAATTGGAAAGGTCATTTACCCTGGGATAAGTTTCTTTTTATGTCAAGTATGAATAAAATGGCAATAATTTGAAAGATCATTCAGTTCCATAAAAAAGGTTGGATTTGCCTTTTTCGAGGCAAAAATATAGTACTTTTCTTAATAGAGCAGCTTAAAAAAATTAATAAAAGCTCACAGGTTTTTGATTTATGAGTGAATAAAACATTGAAATTACAAAACTTGGTAGCATTAGGTGATCTATCTTAGAAAGGCTTCTGACTATACTTACCCATTCTCTTAGGACACTTCTGCTTATTGTTTTTGTTTGTCTGTTTGTATTACTGCCAAAACTTTTAGGATTATCATCAATCACCAAAAAGCCCATTTATTCAATTATTCAATATGGTTTTCTTAACTGTTAAAGTATAAAGCTCCTTTTAGATCATTTGAATTTGTCATGAGTATACCTACCATTCCTGCATCAGCAGATTTGAATCCCAGCAAGAGAACTCTCTCCCTGGGTGCTCTATCTTTGTAATAAAGAGTTTCACTGGTATCAATAAAAGAGAAAAGATGTTCATACTTCTTTACCCCCTTGGGTTGTGCTTCCTGGAGGGGTCTGGAATAAGGCTAGAAAAATTGTATCTAATTCTTTAATAATCCTTTAAGTGTCTTGTGGTATGTGTTTCAGAATGGTGGCACAGATATATAATTTGCAATGAGAAAAAAATGAAGTTGAATTTTACAAGAAGCTAGCAATTATATTCTTGAAGTACATTAATGTCTATGCTAGTGGCAGGAAACCCACCCTCCCTGATTTATTCCACATGGACTGGAATTTGTGACTGCTGATTTCTTTTCATCCACTTCTGGTAATAGATTCAGGAAGTAATTTTCTGATGTGGAAACAATAGATCATAGATAATAAAAGTAGAGCATGAGCAATTTGGGAGGCAGATATACTTATATAATAGAGTTCTCTTTATCCTACTTTCCCCAGTTTTGTTATTGCATGGATTTTGCATTAAATTCTCTTTTGTTTCTCATTAAATACAAATGTTTTAAAGTGGACCTTGGCAGTGGTGGTGGTCAAGGGATATTACCATGTCTACTGCTGCTGAACACTACTCTCTGTCTTTCTCTTCTAGAAAGCTTCATTCATTCTTAGCTGTTCACTTGGCTCATAAGCTCAGTTATGTGTTGTTAACATTTAATTACTCTTGAGAGTCATTATGGAGTCAGGGAGTTGGTCAGAGAAGGCAGAGAGATAGAGCAAGCAAGACAGAAGCTAGATGCTTCAGTCAGCCCAGCTCTTGATTACTTCCTTTCGAACAGGCATGGAATAGAAGAGAAGCTGGTTTCTGCTTGTGAAGAGAAAAACTGCCTGTAGAAGTGTGTGATATATATGTCTTAAAGGTCACATATATGAGCAGAAAGAGTTCTTGAGGACAATCTCGTATTGTTACAAGATAATCTACTCTGCATATTGTGTGTGTGGGCACTCCAAAAGCAATGTGATATTTTTTCTGAGAGCTTTTTAGTCTTGATAGAACAAATAACAGCTTAGATGTATTTCCTTGAAAGCAAGGCCTGTGAAAATCCTTTTATGAAACTCGTGCACCAAAGCATGCTGTGTAAAGTCAGCCAGAGGTCATTACCGTTTTTATTAGGTGATTATATTATAAATATGAGTTGGGGCTCAATCATAAGCAAATCCTTTATGTGTGTTTCTGAACACTCAGGCCCCAAAGTGCTAAATTCCAAATTGGAATATTGATTGCCTGATGCCTGAGTTACAGCCGTCCTCCAATCTTGGATTAGGCCTCAGGGTCCATGTGTCTTTCCACAGATAAAGTTCTTCTTGTAACTGAGTGATGTAAAGTCTTAAATGGTGGCCCCATGAGGTGGTGAACCAAAAGCAGACTCAGGCTACACTCTCCCCCTTGTGAGTCAGGAGGGATCAGACACACTATGTTATGCAATTGTCATCATTTGTAAATGTCCCGTGTTTCCTCTGGGGTAAGGCAAACATTAATGCATTTCCATAATTGTTTATTATTTCCATAAAATGTAATTGAATACTTTTTTGTTTGATTCTATAGATTTTGAAAAACTAAACCACAGTCAGGTCCTCTTTTCTAAATTTTCTCATTCTGTAAACATCCCTGAGTTTCAAAGCTTGACCCCCGATGCTTCTAAAATAATCAGACATGCCTTAAGCAGGTTTTTACTCACTCTCAGTACTGTTGACATTTTTGTGCCTCGGAATTATTTGCCATATGTCGTTGGGTGTCTAGCAGCATCCCTTGACTCTGCATGGTAGGTGATAGTAGCACCTTCCCCTACTGCTTGTGACAGTGAAAAATGTCTTCAGACATTGAACCCCCCTTGGGTGTTACAGAGTCCCTTCTAAAGTAGCATCCAGGGAGAAGAGCCCCTCAGCATTCTAACTGGAGCCTGAATGAAGGGAAGGTAAGAGTTTGAAACAAGATACGGTGGCCAACCTCAGCATGATATGGACAGTACTTATTCATACATGGATTTCCTCTCTGGAATGGAAGTCCTAAGATCAGGGCTTCAAAGTTCCTAATTCCTCATTGTTAGAACTCCAGTAAATATTAGTCAGATGAATAAAAACAATTCATTGCCTGTCACTAGACATTTCCACTGGTCTACATGTATACACATACATGGATGTGATGTATTTATGTATTTCCATTAATAATTTACAAAGTCTTTATTGCTCTGTACTCTGAGGATCTGAACAGCGACAGGCACAAAGTATGCATTCAGTGGATGTTGAATGAATGGCTACCTGGTACATTACAATGGTGAATGAACAGAACAGAGTAGTAGTTAGGGTGGAATACCTGTTAATAAGCTTTGGAATCTATCAGGAGGATTGGCCAGCCATACTTCTGAGTCTGTGTGGGTAGGTCATGGAAGTTGACCTGATGGTCAACTTTCCCAAATTGACCCCTTCCTCTCTTGCTTTATTCTCTTCCCTGTTCTCTTTACTGATAGCTTCCATGAGCTAAGCAATTTTGCTCCACTAGGCTGTTGCTCCCTCAAGTTGCTTGCCCATAGTAGTTTACCATGCATGGACCAAATCCCCTAACAGTATAAACCAAATTAAATTTCTCTCCTGTGAAGTTGTAGGTGTTGGATATTAGAAAATCTGACTAACACAAACATCCATGGCCAGATACCTGCCAAGATGTGTCTTTGCAGCCATTGCAATAGTCTTTGCAAGTGAATATGCAATATTCCACCAGGACCGCACTGAGTGTGGGGGCTATTTCTTTTGCTTCCTTTGAAATCCACACTGAATGCCCCGGATGCCCAGGTCCACAGCATCCTGTCTGGTCTGTTTAAAATCCACATTGGTGAAAGGGAGAAGAACACTGTGGCCCAGTGGGGGATGAACTGTTTGATTTTATAGTCCAGATTATCTCAGCAGTGTACATACTGGTAGCTGCTGTTGCTTACCCGAACTTTCCTTCATACCCTGCTGAAGCTGTGACCTGCCTTACACAATGTGGCTTTATTTGGAAGGCATGTGTTTAAAGTTATAAAATACTCAGAGGACAGCAGCCTTTCCTGCAATTGACGCTGAAGCAGCACAAAAGTTTAGTGTTATTTGGAAGTATTTGAAATCATTTTCTGCATTTTAGATTTAAATTCATTCTCTTGACTTTGACCATGACAATAGTGTGAATTTTTAAACGACTGTGAAAAACATTTACAAGGTACAGTGGATTTCTAGGTCAGAGCTGGAGGTGCAAAAGGAAAGTGTAATTAAAAGGCACTCTAGGTAGAATCAGGAAAGGCACTAAAGATAACCTGGTTCAACCTTCTCCGCTTATAGATGAGGAGACCAGAAGTTGTTGACAAATGAAATTACTTATTTGGAGTTACAGACTGCTTTTTCCCTTTGTCTTTTTGCTATTTCTCTTTCCCTTCCTATCTCAATAAAAGTAAGGATCTGAGTCACATGCACAGATAAATAAAGGCTTTTTTTTTTTTTTTTTTTTTTTAATCTAGTTTGTAGTTCAGGCTGGTCCTGAACTCACAGCAATACTCCTGCCTCTGCTTCCCAAGTGCTGGGATTACAGGTATGAGCCACCATGGCCGGCACTATGGTATGTGGTTCTGATTGCTGGTGGGCATGAGTGACCACTCCTGCTCAGTGTTATATGTGGCTATCCAGATCAAATCTGGGACTTTGCATTTGCAAAGCAGATGCTGGAACTACTGAGCTAAATTCTTGGCCCAGTAATGGCTTTGTCAAATTGCTAAAACACTGGACACAGACACGGTGACTTGGAGATAATCAAATGCAATATTTTCATTTTATGAATAAACACTGGTCCCAAGCATAGTGATGCTGCTGAAAGTTTTAAAAACCAGGTTTTTAAAAAGCCAGTGATTGTCAAAGCTGTAGGCTGAATCCAGTCTTCTCCTCTGTCGAGTTAACCTTCCCTGAAAACATACCACTACATTGTTGTATCTTGAGCCCTTTTGTGTCCTTTTCATTGGGAGCCCTCACTCATTTATGAACCAATATCAGCATTTCCTGAGTTTCTGGTCTGGTGTGGTAACAAGACAGGGGCCTTACTCTCCTTGACATGTGAGGAGATCCACGAAGCTCACAGTGTAGCTGCAGAGCTGGTGCTGGGGCAGGTGAGGAGAGGGTGTCAGTGGAGGTTCGCGTAGGGGGCCTCTGAGGAAGGGGTGAGCATTGCAGGATGGATGCTGTTCTTCTTAGCGCTTGCCCAGAAACAGAGCCAGAGAAAAGTTCCAGGATCCAGCGGGGAAGAGTTAGCCTCACAGAAGCTGTGGGGGAACAGGCCACAACATATACCTGAGCCTTCAAAACTGTCATCCTTTGAAGTGAAAGTAGGATGCCCTGATACTTATGTTCAGGATTCTTGTATGTTGCCTCTTTGGAGTTGAGGTCTTTATATTAACACGATCCCCACACTCTGAAGGAAGACGGATTCCTAGCAGGCTCTGAGCAGAGCCCTGGTTTCCTCACAAGCCTAAAGCTAGAGGCCAAGTTCAGAAGCTGTACTAGTTCTCATGTAAGACTATCAAAATGCAATGTGCTGATGTCATTGCAGGGAATTGTGTTTGATGTCAGTGCTGTGTGTCCTGTACACTAAGTTGTCCGTGTCCCTTTTCTAGGCCCAAGCAGAAATCATGGTTTGTGTATCGATCTTTTTTCTATCTTTTAGATGGTGAAATGTGAGAAAGAAAATGTTTATTAAGAATATCAACCACTCAGGCTGATAGAAGACTTACTCCTTGGACTTTTTCATTTCTTTTCTTAGGCAATTCCTTAGAGTGAGCTTACTTTGCTACTCTATGAAAATCAGCCCTGGAGGAGGCATCAGTTCTCCTGGCCTCTTCCTGTAGCTGGTGAGGTTTCAACTCCAATGGGTAAAGCTCTGGCCCTGTTGCTAACCATGGCGATGAGTCCTTGGAACTTCATAGCAGGAATGAGGACTGAGGCCTGGAGTGGCTGCCAGGTGTGCTGTTCACAAGTGGAGGAGGCAGAGAGCAAGGCTGAATGTGCCCAGCTGCCACATCCAGATTTTAACCATTCAGTTCATTGCCTATCTCCCTGATGCCATTCTATTGAGTATTTTCTGGGTCTTTGGTGGCACAAAAGCAGCTATGTAGAATTCTGAGCTTCATCTTTTCATCTCACCTTAATTTGTGGCCTTTTTCTTAGTGTTTCCAGTGTAAGGCTTATGCTTGTTCTGGTAGGTGAGAAGATCCCGTCAGCAGATTTGCTCACATTCAGTGTTGGCTTGGTAAGTAGACTGGCGCTTCTGTAGGCTCTTTTGGTAGCTGCTTCTTGGGAGCATTTGCTCTTTCACTGCTTTTGACTCTCACTGCAGTCCTACTTTGTGAGGTGCAACTGTCTTCCTATGACACAGAGCAATGGAAAAGTGTGCATGTAAAGCTGATGCCGGTCCTGAAATCTTTGCGTAATCCAGCTGCTGCTTTCTGGAAATGTGTTGCTCGGGTACTTGGCTGTGATTGGATATGGCCTCCAGACTTCTGAGTCTTGTTTGCTTTTGGAGTTCCATTGCATCTGACTTTAAAAGTCATTGCACTCTGCTGGGCTTCTCTCTTTCCATCTCTGCTAAGAGATGTGCTGAACACTGTGGGAGTGACGAACAGAAATGCTTCAGCTGACAGCCTGGATCTCAGTTCTGTCAGTTGCCAGCTGTGCAACATGGAACAAGTTCTTTAATCATTTGAGTTCTCAGTTTTCTTGGCTTATCGTGAGGAATGGAATAATGCTGATCTTTTGAGGTCATTGTAGAAATGATGTTTTCATTTGTACAGCTCTGATGCTTAGAATAATATCTGGCGTGAAGGAGCTTTTTATGTATATATTAGTTACTATAATTATAAGCTCTTATTCAAACATTTACTGTGCATTCCTGTGTCCCTTTCAGCTCTGACATTAGGTAATGAATGCAGAGAGTGGAACTTCCATCTCTAGGGGAAGCACTATTTGGTTAGCTCCAGGGAACTTAAAAATCCTTATGTGGGAAGTGAAAAATGCATTTAGCTGTTACTTTCTTTACTCATCTTGTTCATGTAGGTGGGTTTCATTTTACTACATAATTAAGAGCAAGGGGAAAAAATGGAAGGAAGTACATTTGTAGCTTATGTGTAGGTTGAAATATACTGAGAAAGGGGGAAAAAAACTCACATAAACAGGAAAGATAAAACAGTATTTGAGTTGGAAAATCCATAGATATTGGGATATGGAGGAGTGTCATATTACTACTTTGGTATGGTAAGAAGAAAGCACAGACATAGTTATACATTCTCTCTTTGGAGAAAACAGGTATGGAAAAGAACAGGGCACATTTGGATATGAAAATTTTATTCAGACAACCAATTTACATGATCTCATCTTTCTTTTCACTGCTGTACGTATTAGCAGTTAAAGTCTCTGAATTCACACAAACCAAATTGAAAAGGTATAAGCTTGAAGGCTGGGGTGCATTTCTTGTCATACGCAGCTGGCACGTAAATATCGGCTTCTCTTTGACCACAGTCTACAAAATTGAGCGAGGCTCATTGGATGGAGCCTGAACTTTCGAGTCAAATTATGTCCTTCTGCCCTTGTAAATTTGAAAGCCACCTTGAGCAGCACATGACATCTTCCTAAGGTTCTGTCTTTCTGTAATATGGAGAGAGTATTATATTAGCTTGTCTGCTGACAGCCCTGTGTGGCAGAAAGCACATAGACACTGTAGTCAGAGAGGCCTCTTGTGAGCTATTGGCTCTCTGTGGTACTCAAAACTACATTTTCCCTATCCACAGTTGGAAGACAGTATTACTTGTGTTGCCACACTCTTGTGAGCTCCAATACTATGTTATATATTTGGTTGGAAGGGAATACTTGTTTAAAAACTAATTATTTATTATTTTTAAAAATGTTTTCTGGTGTAGTTATACACAGTCTCAGTGTACACAGGAGACTGAATGCAAAATGTCACTCAGGTAAATCCTTGAGTGCTCAGCCCCCAGATGAAATGGAGCGATATTTGTATATAGCCTAGACATATCCTCCCATATTCTTTATCTATACATGATTTACAAAACTTAACACAATAGCAATGATGTGTAAATAATTTTCATATTGTATCATTTATAGACTAAAGATTAGAATAATACTTGAATTTTGGGACAGTCATATTTTTTACTAAGCATTTTCTGTCTGCAGTTGATTGACTCATGGAAGTGACATGTGGGCACAGAGGGATAACTCTGCAGCCTGCTTCCTAATTGTGAAGTCCAGAATGAGTACAAGAGCCTGCCACAACATGTGTGCACTATTTAACGATCAATAGTAAAATAAAAACCCAGGTGCTCATTTCTGAGCCAAGAAATACAATGTGATGAGTCTCCAGAAACCACCCAAGGGCCCTTCTGAAACAGTGTCCTACTCCCCAGCATGAATTTTATGTTAGATTCACTGATGTTGTGCATGATATATCCATAAACAATGTATTATTTCATTTCATTTTCCTCCTTGTGAACTGAATATCAATAAAATAACTTTGTAAAATAGTCCTTTTTTGAGATGATTTCTTACTATGTAGTTCAGACTGGCCTTGAACTCTCTGTGTAACTACATTGGCCTTGAACTCATGGCTTTCCTTCTACCTGAGCCTCCTGAGTGCTAAGGTTACAGGCTTATGTCACCATGCCCAGCCATACAATAGTCTTATGACTTTCTCAGGACAGTGGTACCTTAATTCATAATCTTAATTCTTTCCATGATTGTGCTCCAAGGTACCATTGTATATCTTCATGATTTCTTCAAATCCATGAGTATAGCTGTAGTTGATTAATTTTCACTGCTGTATAGTATTCTGTTCTAGGGGCAATCTTTTTATTTTATGATCCAGAAATGGGAGATACTCAATATTTCCTAGTATTTTTTGGTATTTTGAAAGATAGTGGTATAATATTTCTGCTATCCTTCGTTGTCTTAAATTAAAACATCTTCATCTCACCTCTGCCTGGTTGTTTTTACAAATAAGACATTTGTGGCCAAAGCTGGTGGTGTGGTTTCCTAGATTTCTCATGTGTAAACAGTCATGTGGAGGTAGTAACTTCTCCTGTTGTCTTTCTCATCTCTTTGACTGAATCCAGATGTCTGACACTGGACCTTTTAACTTTAAACATTTTCCCGTTGATTGTGTCATTGATCTATTTCTGGACATCTCCTTTGGGGTAATTGTTCCATCCTTCCTTAGAAATGTGCTTGGAATTTTTTGTTGTTGATGATGAGATCTTTTCCCTGTCCCTGGAGTGGGAGCTCTGCTGGCTTCTCTTGATCCTGTTCCATGAGTGGTAGCCTAGGAGTCCCCCTTGGTGATGGACTTGTGGATGAGCCTCTGCTTTTTCAGCAGTGAGAGTCTCTGAGATGTGTTCAACCAGGGAAGAAATCAAAATAGACCCACATGGCCAAGGGGAAAATTGCTGAAGAGAGAGGATCTGAATCCTTACAAGGCACTTGCTTAGGAAATGTCCCTTTACTATAAATAGAAATGGATATTCAATTTTAGGTCCTTAAAAAAAATCTCCAGGGCTGAAATTAGATTTCAGGCTGATGGAATGAATATAGGATGGGGTGATTCTGTGCTGTGCTAGGACACGTCTGAAAGTTCTGAGCAGCTGGTGCAGCCAACAGCTGAGCCACAAACAAATATCAGCTGATTTTAGCACTTCTTATTTCTAGATGTCCTGGTTTGTTAACTTCTTGTTTGGATCACTTGTAACTGCACTACAGGAGGAACTGCAGTGTTTCATCCTGCTGCACCACTGATGTGGGCAAGGTACTGGGTCAATGTAGCAGCTGATATTTACTAACAGCATATAGCATGCCAGGCAGGGTGCAACACTTCCCATCGGTCATCTCAGTTTTTACAACATCTAAAGGTCAGAAAATATTATTTCCATTTCACAAGGAAGAACTCCAGGTACTGTTGGCCCATTTGGTCCCCATTCCATAGGGATTGGGAGTCTTGCTCTGAGAGCGATCTCTATCCCTCCTGTAGAACAATCAGAAACTCTTCCGGGTCATGAGTATTCCTTTGCTCATAAGCTTCTGTCACCACTTGGGTCTAGCACTGTATCATCTGTGAACTACAGGACTCACAAGTGACCAAGATTTGAATCCTTCATTATGTTTTCTGTCACCCTCAAAGGTGCGAGAACCACTGACTGAGAAGATAAAAATCACTAAAACAAGCCAAGGTAGCCAACCGTTGAAAACAAAGAAATAGAACCACTATACTTGAGAATGAATAGACCTTGGTTTCCGTTTAATGATCTGGCCACATATTTTTGGAGTTCTGAAATTACAATGGAAATTTATAGCAAGTTATTTACCTAAGATACAAAAATCACCCAGGAGTTCTTCTAGACTTAGTCTAGATACTTTACTGTTTCATTTTCTCACTGAAGGATTCCTATTGAATTGAAAGTAACTTTGGTTATTATGTATTCAGAGATGGTGGCCAAAGATCTGAGAGGAGGAAGAAAAGGATCTATATGCATAATCTGTGGGTGTTGTGTTTTGTGTACTAGTGCATAAATATTTGGGTGAGTGCCTTACTGTGTTTGGTGTGATGTAACAAAAGGCCCAAACTGAGTAGCAGTTAAATAGCAAAAATTTATCACTCAATGATTTTGGAGGCTTAGGAACCTAAGATCAAGATCCTGATGCATTTGGAGTCTGGTGAGGGTTCATTACCTCATTCACCAATAGTGCCATTGAGTTGTGTCTTTGCATGATGGAAGGACCCAGGCAACTTGCTGTGACCCCTGTGATGATCTAAGCATCTTCCAAATATCTCCCCTCCCTGTACCATCACACTGGTTATATAATTTTCAATGCATGAATTGAGATTAGGACAAATTTTCAGACCACAGCAGCATACTGATCTGTTTGTAGCTGAACATTAAAAGTGGTATGTTATAGCTGGTATCACTGAGAAGGTACAGACATAGTAGTCTTCTTTAGTAAACAGGGGCAAATTTATAGGTATTGAATAATAATAGTGAATGCTATCAATGGGTTACATTTATTGAGTACATGTTGCATACTAGGCTCTCTTTTAATGACTTAACATGGATTAACTAATACAATTGTTGGAAATGTGGTTTGGAATAGGTAATGTTACTTTGTCCATTTAGAGATAAAGGAATGAAGCTACAGAGAGCTTGATAACTTACTCAAAGTACATCAGGAAGCCAGGTTGAAGTGTGTCCAGTTAAACCTGATGACAAGTATCTGATAGGGAAGAAATTAATATGTGTATGCTCTGTCATCACCTTTTTTAAAATTGCTCAGCTCGGATACTGTTGCCTCTTCGTGTAAGCACTAAAGGTGAAAAGCCAAACATTGATTACATACTTGGCATGGAATGATTGTCTTTGTACAAACTATTGGCTCTTTAATATTAACCTATGCATATATCTGATGGGACACTTTTCTGATTATTGTGCACCAACTTGTTTGATTTCCCCTTTGACTCTCAACACCTCATTTATCTGTGAAGTGTTGGTCTTCTCTATGGTGGTAACAAGCCACTCCAGAATTTCATTAGTGCTACAAGATGGCTACAGCACTACTCAGCTCCATTCCAACAGACTTGATTCTAGGGATGCAGGGTAGAGCTCCACGTGGGCCATCCTGTTCTCATGTTAATAGAGTGGAAATGCAGAAGCCTTAGTTGAGTGACACAAGAAGTCTGTTTACTGTTTCTGTCCAGTTGTGATAGGTGCTATGTCTATTCGTATTCTACTGCCTACAGTGAGTCCTATGGCCAAGTGCCAAATTTGATCATGTAGCAGGAAATAATCCACATCTACCTTCAGGAGTTTAGCATCATGTGCTGCAGAGAATGGCTGCATGATTCTCTTCCTGGGAAGGACACAGACGTTGGAATCCATAGTGTAGTATACTACCATCTGGGTGTTCCTAGAAGTCCATTTTTATTCAGGAGGAAACTGGAGCCTGGAGATGTTATATACATATAAATATGTGATTTGAATGAGCCTTCTTAGCCTGTGTCCATGCTCTTTTTCCATCTGCTATCCAGCTTTATCTCTTTCTGCTCCAAAACATGTACTCTCTCCTTGGGACATACTGAGTTTTATGTAATTTACGGGAGCAATATGTGCATTCGTGTATCTGTGACTGAGTATATAATGTTACATCTGTAATTGTGATTTTTGTGTTCAGTGCTGTTAGATGCTCATTTTTTTCCCCACTGAAAATTCAGGGCATCTGAAAGCCTTATTTGTTTCTTGTAGACGGAAATGGGAGCCCTTCCTCTGTGTTCTGTGTTTATTCTCTGTTTCCTCACAGAACTTCTTTGTTCCTCTCTCTGCACTTTAAGTGTGTGTGTGTGTGTGTGTGTGTGTGTGTGTGTGTGTGTGTGTGTGTGTAATTCTCTCTACCTCTAACTAGATTTGCAGTTTGGGAAGGCAAGGTAACTTTTTACCTAGGTATCCTATATATTAAGTGGCACATAAAAGATGTCATGAATGTGCATTCAAATGAGAAAAAGCAAGTGTTTTCCTACCTAAGATTAAGACTTGTCATTCTGAGGAAGCTCAGTAGAAGTGTTTTTCATGGACATGGATGCCAGTTGGATTTAAATCATCCCAGGACAAAGGACTCATGAAATCAGTCCACTATCATGACTTACATACGTTCTCTCTGTAGATTGCTCTTTTTTGTAAAACTCAGCAATTTTTCTACAATGTGTTTCCAAACTGATTTTTATCCCTACATTTTCTGGTATAAAATAAGCTCTAATTATTCTCTTTAATTAAGTGGTTTTATTTTATTAATTGTTTCTAACTTACAGAATTCCCCAGAGACCTTTTACATGTTTCCAAATGAAGGCAGGAAGAAAAGCGCATTAATTATACACACAAACTCCTTTTGGCGAATTAAGCATGATGCGCAGTGAACATGAAATGACTCGCCCTCCTGAGCTATCAATCTTGTCATTAGTGATGGCTTGTATTAGTAGTATTGACATGAGCTTATCCAAATTGGATTCTGCAAAGACTCATTTTAATTTTACACAAATGTAGGAAGACAGAATGGTTTGATGTACTTTTTTTTTTTTTAACCCTCTCTTTAGCTGAGTTCCTGGTGCTTTTTGTTTGCACTAGTATCTAGTATTTTGCAAGGCTCTAAGGTTTATAAAGTAGCAGATCAGACAGGATCTTATAAAACCATAGGATAACCCTTGAACTAGGTGAGTTTTATAAAGGAAGAAATTGAGATTCTGTAGTTAAGCACTGTACCTCAAATTATATAAACAAAAAGGGTAGAACCTTTTGAGTTAACAGTATTCTTAAGAGACATTTATATGAGCCAAGATAGAGGTTGGGCTGGTGAAAGCTCATTTCCTGTCATTTTCAGTAGTCAAATAAAAGGAAATTTGGAGGTGGTTACATTACACTGTTAATTCGGTAAGCACTGCTTAGGCATGCCATTCTGAGCTAGGAAGTACCTGCAACAACATACAACATGTTTTGTGCATGAACTGTGTGCTCCTGACTCCTGCTTCACAGGATTAGCTCAATGTACTCACTCAGAGACCCTGGAAGGTTGGCTCATTTTTGTTCCCCATGTACAGTGTGAAGCACAGAGAAATTCAGTAACTCTCTTATAGTCACTTGTCTTGACAGTGGCATAGTTGGGGTTCAACCATGGGAGATGGATCCTATATCTCAAGCTCTTTTCCAGTGATGATTTCCCTCTGTTCAATTTCATGTGGTCTATATTGCAAGACAGTCACCGTTTCAAAGCTGTATTGGAAGTGTCCATGGTAGCTGTCAGGTGTGGTTGTGGCAAATGGTCATGAGGACCCTCAGGAGGTATAAGAACCTGGCCTGAAGACACTCATTTGGTCATGCTGGAGTTTTGCTCTTATAAACTCCATTATTTGAAAAAAAATTCTGTGTTTCTAAGACTTCTTTCTCTTTGTAATACCCGGATGTATCCTGGGGAGATTACTCACTTTCTAAACTAATGAGAATCCACTGGACTGGAGGTTGGGTCAGCCCATGCAACAGAGGATATTCACAGGGCCCTTCAAATGTGCTGCCTAAGACCCAGTTCTTGTGCTCAGGAGCTTCCCTGGAAGCAGAAATAAATGCCATGCAAAAGAAACACAACCATAGTTGAAGTTTACAGAGCCTGTGGTATATATCACTTATTGTTTTTAGTTCTCTATTGTTCGTTTTTATAGCTTTTAAGTCTTTTCCTTGACTCCTCCAGCACAGAGTGAGTACACTGAAGGGATGTGTCCACTTTAATGGCAAGGACATGTCTCCAGACACAGTGTTGAGATCATCGAGCTTTACTGTCTTTGATAAGATGGTATTCATCCAGCAATGGTCATTGCACTGAGTGGGAGGAGTTAATGAACAGTTCCTGTTCTTATGCAGTGTGGTTATCAAAGGAGGCCAGTGGAACAGAAGCAAGCCTGGTACTAGATGTTATTAAGTGTGCTGGAAAGAAATGAAGTGGAGAAATAAGGAGTTTGGTTAGTTTTAAATAGTATGCTCAGAAAGTGTGTGTGTGTGTGTGTGTGTGTGTGTGTGTGTGTGTATGTATTTAGCAAAACATCAAATCACTACTGTTTCTTCTGCCTAAAACCTTATTTCTCTCCATTATCTTCATAAAATACTTATGTTTAGTGCTTCTCTGGCCAGAGACATGTGTGCTTCTCTTGACTCATTTGACATCACTCCCTTCATCTATCCTGCAGTTCCCTTTCCTTGAGAATCTCAGGTCATCCTCTGTGACCACACATGCCCAGCTCATCAGGATGCTGTTCTGAACTCATTCACACTCAACAATCCCCAGCCCGACTATATTCCCATAGCCCAAGAGTTTTATTTCACACCATATCAGAGTTGTCTGTATGTGGGCCACTCTCTATTCTCTCAGTCAGAGAATATTTCCTCTTCAGTGCTTAACAAATGAGGAAAGATGGAAGGTGTGTAGATAAGCAGGTAAGACACAAGGATGGAAAAAAAGGAAGATAAACCAGCAAGGAAAAACATTTAATCAAGAAAGGAAGAAGCTAAGGAAAATAGAAGGAAGACAGATGGAAAGGAAAAAAGAGAAGGACAAGAGGGAAGGAAGAGATGAGAGATTTTTGGTCATGATTAAATTCAGAATTTTAGAGGCATACTAGGTATTACGTGAAGAACATGTAGTTATTTAGTCCTGGTGTGCACCTGCCTTGCTTTAGTGGATCCTCTAAACTATCATTCTTTCAATAAATAAGACACTGAGTCTTCCATGGCCCTGTAGATTAAGAAGACAGGGCTAATGAAGGGGGGAGAATGTTTGGACACGTCTCTCCACTGCACCCCAGCCCAGTATCATGAAGAGTCATGGGAGCCCTGACTGGTAATGCTAACCACATCTTCCAGTGTCCTTTGGATCCCACCACTAACAGCTGCCTCACTCTTTTCATTCCTACTGCCTCTGAAGGAGCTGGAGCTCATATGCAAGAATCCATCTGCAGCAGACAGTGCATGAGGGATTGGCTAAGGTTCCTTTCATCCTTAGAACCTGGAAAATCTTGCTTTTTTACGGGACATTGTCATGAAGGAAAAAAAGGACCTAATACAATGTAGGCTGTGCCAGTTTGCTGCCACTGTTTAGAAAGAGAATGGCACATTGTGGGGAATGTAAGTCGTGAGCATCCCAGCCCCTCCCCCAACATGAGGGCCACCGATGCAGAACATCGTTGGTCACAGTCAGTCAATGCCCCCACCGGGTTTGCTGATTCCACCAAAAGCTCAATATCCCTTTTACAATCAAAAGAGCAACAATTTCCAAAGCTGAAGAAATATCAACCCACATAAAGTCTGGATTTTTGAAATGATCAAAGGTCTGAAAAGATTAGGATTGATTAATTTTTATCTTGGAAGTGGGTGCAAGGCAGTTTTCAAATCCATGGTCTCTCTGGATGTGATGCTATGAATGTCAGCCAGATATACTTTATTTTTATTTTTAAATTTGATTCTAGGGCCCTGAGTCTGTATTTAATGTTTCAGTGAGCAAAAATAGTTGTTTGGCTCCAATGCAAGATTGATAGAAGCGATTATCAGATGTGGAATCAAAACAGAGTGAAAAAAATGTCACGTTTAAATAAAATGCCTTACTCGGAGGCATCATGTGGCCTCGTAATGAATGAATTCAAGGAGCCAAACTGACAGGTTTTGAAGGAGAATTTCTTTCAAAAATTTGAGGTGATTCATTCTTATGATAGACTGGTGAAAACAATTACTAGAGAATTTTTAAGTGAAAGGAAAAAAATTTTGAGGTGTTTATAGATAACATCCACTACCTTCATTTTTATTCTTCATCTCCCAGAAGCTATGAAGTGTGTGGGTGAAGTCTGGCTGAAGTACCCTTGGCTCGGGCTGTTCCTTCACTGCAGGCCTCTTGTGTAGGGCAGCGTGTCAGGCGGGGAAGTGTGTGCAGTTGCAGTGTCTGGCGCGGGCTGCAGACAGGTTGGTGAGTGAGTCACTCTGTCTGATCCTGGCAGCACTAAACTCCTGATAGTGCCCTTTATGTGTGTGAACATTGGGACAGAATGACAGAGGAAGGAGTGCTGAACATCTAGTGTGGGACACTGGATGTGCTAACTATTGAAGAAAAGCAACAGCAAAACCATAAGCAGCCTTTACTTCCTGGTGTAAGCTGTGTGCTGTAGAACTAGATGTTTTACCAAAAAGCCTTCCTGTGGGTCCTAAGACTGTAGTCCAGAGAAGAGATGGAGGAAGCATGGGAGGAGGGCAGGACAGTTGTGTCCTCCTTACAGATAGCAGAATATCCTTCCAACCTTGTAGCTCAGTTTCTGTGACGAACTCCTATCTGCCAAGGAAAATGAATTGAAAAGAAAAGGAAAGTGGAAAGAGGTCCATGCATTTTGTTGGGATTCTTCAGAAAAATGAAACCAGTGCATGTGGATATGAATAAAGAGATTTATCATGAAGAACTGATGCACACGCCTCTACAGAGGCCGGCTAGTGCACCGTCTGCATGACAGCAGCAGACTGCAGACCCAGGAGAGCCAAAGTGTGGAGGGATCTGAGGCTCTATGCTGGAGCGCCCCTCTGGTGTGGGGAGGCTGGTCTCTCTGCTTTGTCTAGACCCTCAGCTGACTGAGGAAGCCACCCAGGATGGAGGAAGTGCGCGTTATGCAAAGTCCATGGATTTCAAGGTCACTCTGATCCACAGTCTCTGGCTTGCCCTGTAAAGTAGGCTTTCATATCCCAAAAGTAATTATTTCTAACAAGATATATTAAGGTTTTTAAAGTACTAGACAGTTAAAATTTAAATCTTATTTCTTCCATTTCTTTGTCTTTAGACACAGTTTGGAATTTCCATATCTCTCTGTTTTTGTTGGTCAAATGGAAAGCAATAATAGTGCAACTCCACCTAGGGATTGTGAGCCTTGACACGACACAAAGTCTGTTGGGGGGGGGATTGAGTGAAGCAGAGCTGCTCTGAGTAGCATTTGCACATTATTAGACATACATGAGCTTCTTTTTTACATGTAGATAATCTCTGCCAAAGTCTAAACTTTTCTTAAAGTTAAAGAACATATTATGGGCAAAAATATAGTTTTAGATTATATTAATAAAATTTTCTAATTTGCTCTAGTAAATCCTCTATCATCTATTATATGTAAATACTTCTTGTGAATTTTCTGATTTAATCCTCAATACAAATACGACTTCAGGCATACGATTGGATCTATTTCCCGATAGTAAACTGAAGCTTGGAAGTGTTAAGTGACATACTCTATGTCGAGTAGTGTTCAGCAGTAGAAGAAGGTCTTGTGTGGAATTCTCTGGTTTTATTAGTATGATTTTCCATTTTGTCAGGTTGTATTGTTGAATGGAAAAAAAATCAGCTCAATACAAGTTTTCTACTTCCTTGGATTTAAAAGTTTTGTCATTTGGGAGGGTCAAGTTTAATAGTTTCTATTTTATGTAAAAAGGATTGTAGATATTCAGGCTTCACATTGAGTTTAATTTTTTTTTTCTCTGCTCAAGTTCCTTTTACACTAAGATCTGACAAGTGCATGAAGTGTCGCATTTTACATGCTAGGTAGTGGGTGGCTGTTTCTGAGCAAGAAGAAATGACAAATAAGTGCAGGCATTTTTTATAAGCTCCGTGTCAGTGAACCAGCTTGTTTGCAGTTGAATGACCCCATGAAAGTCAATGATGGCCGTTGATGAATTCTTCTTTCCAATTGCACCAGGGGTCCAGTGAGATTCATTAGTCCCTGCCCTGGGAAAATTGCATAAAGAGATATGTGTATGTGTGCGTACATGTGTGCCTGTGTTTGTGTGTAATTTTCTCAAATGTACATGGATGACCCTTCACCTTGTTTTCTGCCCACCTCTGCAGCCAACTTATCCAAATTCAGCTGTAAGAACTGCTGGAGAGAATTACTTGCAACTCCTTCATGGACTGAGCTTCTTTTATACCTCTGAGCCCTGAGACTTCCTGAATTGAGTGTTCATTTATTTTTATCTGCCTTATGGACTCATATGCATGCTTCCAAACTGGAGTCAGTCATGTGTAGTTTTCAAGCCCTACCTTTGCTTTGTACCTAAATGAATTCCTTTCTCTTTGGTGGCTCCTCTTGGACTTGTTCATATCTCCATTGCTCTTCTTACAGGACTACATTGGTAATGTTTCATGGCAAAGAGTCAGTGTGGTGTAGTGGTTAAGATCAAAGTCTTTGGGGTATGAACAACCTCAGTTTGAGTCTCAGTTATGTCACTACCTTGTTTTCAAAAATTGAACATATGACTCATCCTTTCTCAACCAGCTTTCTTGGCTGTAGAGGTCAGATAACTGCATCTTTTCACAATGTCAAGGAAATAATGCACATGAAGCAGCCAGCAAGTGTCCAACCCCTGGCTGAATCACAAAAGTGGGACAGCTGCTGTGATCACTTCAACACGGTGGTTTCTGTTATTTGGTTCTACCTTCTTGCAGTCTCAGAACTTGTTCTAGTTATTTCCAGATTTCCAAACCTGTAGATCCTGGCACAGGCAGCTCAGTAATTGCCTAGTACATTCTGTATGATTAGAATCCGTTGAATCATTTTGCAGTCCTACAATCTGTGGTTAGCAAAGTTCACATGCATCCTTCACTAAGGGCCATGCATTCTATCTTAATATTTGGCATCCTCATAAGTGAAATAAATAGGTCACAGATAGGTACATATCGCATCTTTTCTCTGGTATGAGAAAATGAAGATGTAAATGAGTCCTAGCATTGTATGTTATATATTGTGAAATAGAAAATGCTCAATGTAAAATAAGGTGAAAGGGGACAATGTTGAG
>PVIR01002329.1:0-42793 GCA_004026965.1 Petromus typicus | reverse complement strand
TGGAACTTGGGATTTGCTTATTTTTCAGTTTCTTTTTGTTTTTGTTTGTTTTATAGTACTGGGGATCAAACTCATAACCTTGCATTTACAAGGCAAGCATGGTGCCACAGAACTAAATCCCCTGCCTTTTCATTTCCTTTTTAAATACCAGGTCGAATTACAGCTGTGCTTTTGATTAGCTCAGCCAGTTAGAGACTTATAATTATTGCCTCTCTTCCTAAGTAAGACCCTACAAAACTTTACAGAGAAAGCTTACAGGTAGGGTCCAGGTAGGAACTTCACATTCCCTTCCTGTCATAGCCATTTCCCAGCAGCAGATGAATATTAGCACATGGTTTGCTATTATGTGTCTTTGAACCTCCCAGGGTAGTTAGCTCTGCCTGAGGCATAGTCATGGTC
The DNA here is from genome assembly GCA_004026965.1 of Petromus typicus. Lineage (NCBI taxonomy): Eukaryota > Metazoa > Chordata > Mammalia > Rodentia > Petromuridae > Petromus > Petromus typicus. The sequence continues at coordinate 42,394 of PVIR01002329.1, read as the reverse complement.
ATCAAGGAAGAAGAAGACAGTGGCTAAGTCTAATGGATCTTTCTGCCAATCCTGTCTACCCCATTGCAGAGCTGATCTGACTTTAGGCTAGTTCTTTGCATTGCTTAAGGACCTCAGTGTTCTCATTTAAGAACAACAGAAACTGAAGATAAAGTTGACGTCAGCCTCATCTGCTACTGGAGATTAGATGACATGTGTTTAACTCATTACAGGTTCAGCATGTGGTAAATCCTCAATTAACAGTTTTTGATCAGGACACAGATTTAAGATCACGAGATAATATAAGATAATAGAAAGAGCACTGGGGTCTTGGCAATGTGGTCATTTAGAGATCAGATGAATTTGTAAAGGCAACTTGCAATTTGCTTACAACTATAAAAATGGAGTAAGCTATTTTTCTCCTCTTCTCGTTCTACTTTTTTTATGAAGAAAAGTGTCTGTCTTTGGATAGCCACATGATGGGACATATCCTAGTAAGGAAGCTAAAATCAGTATTGCAGTCACACAAAAGTATGTCCTTTTGGAATGACCCTCGGACAAAGTGCAGACAAGCATAATTAGTTTTTGTCTATACTTTCATTTTTCTTCTCCCCTAGGAGGAGAAATCTTCACCATCATGTGCATGTACTGGCTACAGAATTCCTCTACAGATCTTAGAGTAATGCATGTGGCTTTTTTCTTCAAAGGGCTAAGTGGTGCCACCAGATGTTAATCATCAGTTGTGAAAGGTGTCATTGAACAGCAGGGGAAATATGTTAGTCTGTGCATTAATGGAAAAGATATTATTTTCAAATGTTTCAAGACCCCAAGGACCCTCTTCAGGGAGCTTCCCTTTTTTCCCCCACTTTCCTATATGGAGAAAAGGTGCCATAGCTTTCCCAGGTTTAGAAATGCAGCTGTCAGTGCAGTGGAAGAAGCTTAATGTGAGGCAGTTGAAGGCTAAAGTACGTGAGGCTCTCAGTGTGGTTGCTGCCAAGTGCTGCTGCAATTCCTCTTCCTATGAGAAGTATGCAGTGTTGTGTAGCAGCAAGATTAAGGAGAAGCACTTGGAAATCACTGCCAATGCTGGCTGGTTTGGGATGGCAAATGCCATAATTATGGCACAAAGGAAAGAGAAGGTCCTGGAATAAAATAGGGTGCAGTGGAAAGATGAAATGTTGGGGTCATAAGGGTTACTTGCCTAGAACTTCTCAGTGAGTGAAATGAATGTTCATGGGCCTTTAGAATGAGAATGAAAGGTCTGTTTCATTCCCAGGTAGGCAGGAAATGGGTTTGAATTATGTGGCTCTTCAGCCTTCCCTGTGGATGGCTGAGCCCTTTTCTTACCTCTTTGGGGAGCTCTCTGTTTGATAGGGTGAGGAGCCCAGGCCCAGTTCTGGCCTGTACCTAGGGAACTTGGGAGCCTCGAACACCAAAGCTATGTGTAGAGGGCTGAGCAGGAGATACACTTCCAACAGAGCTTGGGAATGTGGCTCAGCCATTTTGTGGTTGGTTGGAATCAGACAGGAGGGAGCTGGCTCCAGGTCATATACTGAAGTCTACAAAGCTGTGCTCATCTTGGAAGAGCAAAGGTGTTGTATGTGCCATCCTGGAGGGCAGGTTGGTTTTCATCCCTGATTCTGGTTAGCAGGGAAGTGGACGAGAAACTGTGCATTCCTGTACCTCAGTGTTTTCATCTGTAGAGTCGGTGTGGTGAGACTTACTGTGCTCATCAGAGAGTAAATAAAGCCATGACGAGGCACATAGTGCTGGGCCTAAGATTGAATAATAGTTTCTGCTTTTCATCTACTTCATGAGTATTTTGCAGCCATTTAATTTTATAGCTCAGCTGTGGCCTCCCATTTGGAGGCGTGCATTTCTTTCTTTCTTTTTTGTTTTTCTTCCCTTCTACACCTACGTAAAACTGCCCCTTCTCCTTTTTGGCCCTCCTGCTCTCTTGGTCACAGATCTGTTGTATTCCTGTGAGGATTTAAGAGACTTATTAATGTTCTTCTGATCTGTCTCCTGTTGTACATAGTGGACTTCTGGGGCAGGGCCAACACTTTACTCCTCCCTGGATTCCCATCTCCCAGCACCTCGCCTGCCATGTAGGAAACACTTGGCAAGTTTCCCAGGCACCAGTTTGTTTACAAGGTTTACACGGATACCGATTACCTATTTCTTATTCAAGTGCTTTATGATCAGAAGTGTTTTCTGATTTTGGAGTTTTTCAGGTTGTGAAATATTTACAATAGGACCTCATTGGCTAAACATCACAAATCTAAACATGTGACATTCAAAATGCTCTAATATTCAAAGCTTTCCGACACCATTTCAGAGGACTTTAAATTCTGAATTTTCAGATAAGGCAAATTCACCCTTGTGTACCATGTGAGGCGAAGTTGTCTTCCTGGGCTCCTCAAGTAGCCTTGTTCACTTTTCTAGTTCATGATGACTAAAAGGCCTCAATCTTTCATCTGGAAAGAAACTTGGAAAATTTTTCTGGTTTGATTCTTTGTCTTGGAGTTAGAATGATGCAGGGCAGATTTTTTACCATTTTGTTAGGTGATAGAAGCCAGATTTCACCTGTGGACATCAGTGTCGTGAGCTCCCTCTGCTCATAGTATCTCTTCCTATGTGGCCTGGGATCTTAGTAGAAGGAACTGAGTCACACAAGGATGGGTAAGGAAATGTGCTACTTTAAAAAATCTTGAAATACTGCCTAAAACCAAATAAGGATAGGCCTTTGGATTAGCTATGCCGATTTCCACTTTCATTAGTGCTGATAATTAGCAGAATTTAGAATGAGCATTTAAATTATGGCTTAGACAACAGAACATCTCTCGGAATGAAATTATCATTCCACTTACATTTTCTGTGAGATTTGAAATCACTTAACTAAAAACAGAGCCAAGAGTGCTTTGATGCTGGTGCCTCTGAGCTGCAGGACCCAAGTGGGTCTTGGCAGGGCGGTGAGAGTCAGAGTTGTGTTGCCTGTTATCCCTGACCCCTCTGCAGCAAATTAGAGTTTATAAGTCACTTTTATGTCAGTAGGAACTTTGCAAATTAGAACAGGAAGGGATCAAAGAAATCATGTTATGCGACCCCATTGGCTTATGGATGAGAAACACAAAACGCTTCATTTGATAGTCACAGCAGGCCTGTTGGGTGAGGTAGGAAGGACAAGTAGTATTATTCCCACTGTAACAAGGCTCAGGATAGAAGGTGAGAAAGATTTGTGCTACTTTGGTACAGGAGCAAGGACTTTGCTATGGCCCCAGTGACCCTCAGTCCTCTCCAGTGTAACTCAAATTTTTTTCTTATCTCTATCTTTTCTGACCTTGAATGAACTCCCCACTCTTTCCTGGCTTTGCCCATCAACTCTCTTCTTGTTCTGATGGATGTCTTTGCACTTATGGTCCTCACTTCTTTCTTGTCACTGAAACACAATGCTCAATACCTGTAACTCTAAAGAGGAAAGGTTTATCTTGGATTGTAGTTTGTAGAGGTTTCAGTCTACAGTTGGCTGGCCCCAAGGCAGGAAAGCATGGCAGAGGGGCATCACCCAGGAGAATCAGTTCATGGAGAGCGATCAAGAGGAGATCGACTCCTACAAGCCACACTCCTAATGACCCACATCCTCCACATTCCTAGTGACCCACATCCTCTAACCGGGCTTCATGTCCCAACATCACATGTAGTTATGAACTTTCCAGAGGGTGTCATGCCCCTGTGATCCACTCACTTCTGAAAGCCCCACCTACAAGGCTTTGGAGAACATCTAGATGTGAGCTGTACCACTGATTCTGCAAATTAATTTTAATTGTCAACTTGTTTGAATTTAGACATTCCTGGAGACATGACAGGATCAGGGGACACTATATTCATCAGTGGGTGAATCTACTGATATTGATAGTAGTAGATGAGGCTTGACTGGAGATGGCAGGAGACTTCTGGAAGATGTATCTCTCCCTGGCACTGTTTTCCTTTTGCTTCCTGGCCATGAGGAACAGAGCATCATTGTTCCACCACTCTCTTCTACCAGTTGTTTCAGCTAAGAAGCTGCCCAGTGTTGGACTGAACCTCTGAAAACATGAACCCAAATAAACCTCTGCTCCTTTGGGCTGTAGTGGCCAGGTGTTCTATTCCAGCAATGGAAAGCTGACCAATGTCCTAAAAAGTCTCTTTCCTAATGAGAGTATCACTTTTGTGAATTGTTCATGTTTTGTTCACAACTGGAATCTAAGCCCTGAAAGTAGTCGCTAGTCCCCCACAGGTACTCAATGAATTCTTGTTAAATAGTTGCATGACAGACTGAAGAGAAGGTGGCAAATTTTGGTAGTCTGCAGGAACAAAACTTAAAAAATCCATGGGAGTTAGAAGAGGTCTGTTTTCTTACACTGCTCTCACCTCAGCTTTTAACTAACTCAGTCATTACACAAATGCTTCAGAGGGACTTCTGTAATCTGGACACTATTCCAGGTAGTGGGGAACTATCATGACAAAGCAGATTAGCAATGCCTATCAAAGAAACATTCCATTTTTGGCATATTGAGATGACAATAAATAAATAAAGACAATATATAAAAATGTACACATTTCATCTCTATGTATACTTGTATAAAGTAAGACTGAAACAGAAGAACAAAGAGGAAATAAGAATATAAGATTTAGTTTTCCAGGGGGTAGCTAGGAATTCTCCCTGATGAATGAATGACTATTTAATCAAGTATCTGTGAGAAAGGATGAGGATTTAAAAATACTAATTGTTTTCAAAATGTCTGAGTAACACTGTCCCTGTAAAATATGTAGATCTTGGAGCTCTGACCTAGGAGCCCCAAGTTGAAACTAAAACATTAGCTGCAAGAAGCTCCCCCTGCCCTCCCTGTCTCCCTCCTCTACCCTGTCCTCTGCTCATAGGAAGCATAGCTCACAGAGCTAACTGCAGAGGAACTTCGAGTTGGACACTGCAGCCCTCCTGAGCCCCTTGGGGACTTAGAGCTCACCCCAATGCCTGGCAGCTTTAGGCTTCATTCTCATTCAGCACTTCCATTTCCAAAAGCTGTGACTCAGGGCCTGTCAGTCACTGCTTCCAGCCCCAAGGTTTTCATTTCTTACGTAATGTTGAATGTGTGAACATCAGTCACTTCCCCAAAGTGCCCACCAGCTTCTGACACTCACCAAATGCAACAGCTGTGGGTGTCTTTTTTCCTTCTTCAATCAAAATTGGCCTGAAAGTGGGGAGACTAGAGTACCATGCAAGTGTGAAGAAGAACCAGCTGAGATTTCTTCTGTGCACAGGCCCAAGCAATCATTGCAGGACCATGGAACATGATCACCATCTCATCTCATAAATGATGAGATGTTCTAATCAGACTTTAAATGTTATGCAGACGCCAAGTAATTATCATTATTTTTGCCTTAAAATTAAACTGCCGTTATTAAAATTTTTATTAAATCTTTTTCCCCCTTTGGTAGTTAGGAAAGATTGTTTCTGAGTGGGATGATGGGGCCCTGGCTGGCACAGAGACACAGTCATAGATTTTAGCTCAGTCTTGGAGTGCAGCTGTAGCCTGGAGGAGAGTCGGTGGCTTTGCTGACCTCCAGGCCGACTCCGACTTTCTCCTTCTCCACTTTATCTGGAAACAGGGTTTTATTTCCTCTTTGCAGAGTTAGCCTTGAGTATTTAAGGTGATTACTATTTTCATTTTTCCCCCTCCAAACAAATAGATATTCAAATATGCTAAGACATTTGTTCACCGAAAACCAGTGAGCATGGTAGGTCTGCTATAGATAGAACAGGAGAGTAGATAGTATTGGCTCCTGGCCTGTGGGAAAGGGCAGATCCAGGAGGGGTACCAGTGCCTGATCCTGATGCAACACTTTTGTACTATTCTCCATCACTGCCAAGCAGGGAATAGTGGATGGCCTTCTTGACCTGACGTGCACTGTGACTCTTACTAATAATTATGGTAAGGATCATCATGAAGATTGGGCTGTGCGGTGGTACATGTGTAGGTGCTGAGTCTTGGCATAAAAAGGTTGTGTGGGCCCCCACCCTGAGGAACAGCGCGTAGAAACAGGACACAAGGTGACAGGTGAAATAGTAATGGCAGCTGTGGACCATGTCTGCCATGGAGAGGCAACCAGGCAGGGGCTTCCATGAATGCTACATCATCTTGGAGTTCCAGGGCCACTGCAGCATTAGTCATCATCCACAGAGGGAAGGAGAAAGGCCTCAGTGGCCTGGGCAGCTTAATCAGGCCTCTGTTCCTTGCTAGCCTCTGCAGTCTGCGCTCCAAAGGAGCTCTGTTGTTGCCGAAAGGGGCTTCTCTCCATCTTCAGGGAATTCCTCAGGGCTGATGCGCCAGTGCACATTCCCAGGGTGACCTGCCTCCACGTCCCTCCGCTCCTTCTTGCTTTTAGCTTCTCTCCAACCTCTCCCTCAGTTCACCGGGGTGACCATGGGAGCCGTCTTGTTTGGGAGGCTGCTGGCAGTTCCTATGCTCACACTATTTGAGCTAATTGTGTACAATTTAGCATTCCCCAAGTGCCGACAGTCCTCATTCAAACCAAGTGTGAACGTTTTTAAATTAGCTTTCACAGTTTGATTCACAAGCAGCAAATGCAAAGCAGCACAGGATTAATTTTTCCAGCCGCCACCATGATGGCATAGCTGAAGGCGATCTTAGCTCATTTCCTGTAACAGTTAGAAGGGAGCTGGGGGTGTTCATAGAAGAGGGGTTCTCTGAAAGAGATCTCAGTGCTCCGGCTGTGGAAAGAGCAGACGGACAGACAGACTGCAGCCTGGCAGCATGGGACAGAACACATGAGGGTGAAGGATGCTGGGATCTGATGGTCTTGTGTTTACGTGTTGCTTATATCATTTCCTGGCCGTGTGAACTTAGGCAGGTTAATTAGTCTTTCTGGGCCTCAGTTTGCCTCCTTGTGAACTGGGAATATTTCCAAATACAGGAAAGGGTGTGGTGAGGGGAACCACTTTGCTACATGTCCTGTGCCCTAGCAGAGGTCGGTGCATTGAAGTTATCTCTGTCAGTCAGTTATTATGATCAGGATCACCCTTGGTTTCTGTTTTCCTGCAACAACATCCACTTTCTTGGGGTAGGGAGGCCTGTTTCTTAGCAGTCATTTGTTGAGCACTGGTGCCAAATGCTTTGACTGGCACCAGAGGTGAAGAAATAATAAATTATGCTCCTTTCCGAAAAGAAACTCTCAAGTTTCTGCAGAGTAGAAACATGAAGACCATCTTTTTAACATGGTTCAGTAAGTACAGTGTAGGTGCAGAGAAACAGCTTCTGATCCACCTTGCAGGGACCGTGAAGAGAAGAGAAGCAAAGAAAATGCTGGATTCAGCCAGGTGAAAAGGTTGGCAGGGAGTTCCTGGTCAGAAAAACCAGGGTCTGCTCTTTGTTCCAAAGAATGGGAAAAAACTCTGTGTAAGAACAATTAAGTCAACCCTGCCTTCATTTCCCTACCTGTAAAATGGGTATTAGGGTAGCACCTGCCTCATAGGGCTGTGGTCCAGATGAAATGAGACACAGTAAAGAAGTAGTAGAATTAACATTAAAATCCACTTAGCATGAGGTGGACAAATTAAAAATTTATAGAGCACAGAAAGATGTCCTGGGGTTTGTTTGCTTAGTGCTAAAGCCAGGATTTGAGGCTAGCAGCTCAATAGAGAATGGTTGTGGCAGATTGAGCTTATCTGAATGTAAAATGTTACAGGGTTGGAGGGAAGGAGAGAGGATCTGAACCCTGGGAGCCCTAGGTGAAATGCAGCACATGGCGGTTATGAGCATAACTTCGGTGATCAGACTATGCCTACCACAGTCTCTGCTATACCTGACCAGCTGCGTAGATCTGGGTGTTCATTTCTCTGTCTCCTCACCTCGAAGCTGAGTTGAAGAGTCATGGTAACTTCCAGCAGCTATTCTTGGCATAGAACCGAGGCATAGTACAGGCTGCGTAAGTACTGGCTGCCAGGTGAAATGCAGCTTTGACACTTTCTGGGCAAATTTGCCAGTGCCCCTAAGGTTCCATTTCTCTTGTTCATTGGTGCCCATCTACCACTATTGGAAGACTAAAAGAAGTCAGAGTGAATGGGAGGTCTCTCCCTCCTAGTATAAGCAGACCTCATGTGGATTGAAAGACTATCTCACTCCCTAGCTGACACCCTCTTCATCTGTGACACTCCACACTTTTATTTCCTCACTGTGCACCTAGGGCAGTGGCTGTGCAGAAAAAATGGCTCAGTGTACACATCTAGCACCGTCCAGGGACCAGACTGTCCCTTACTACAGTGTATCCATTGTGACTAGCTAGACAGACCTTGCATCTGCAGCCTCTCAAGGAACTTAAGCAAATGTAAATGGTGACTCCCCACAGCTTAGCAAATGATTACAGTGCCTGGGTTTCCATGGTGATCATGGCAGTCAATACTGATAGCTGCCCAATCAATTTGAGTACAGGGTGTTTGAGTGACAGATTTCATGGGCCATAACACACGGCCGCAGCAGTCCTCTTGAGCCAAGGAGCTGGATGGGTTCTTCCTGCTTTCTTTTGACTAGAGCCAATGTGCTTATTTTCCATTGCATAACACACAAAAGTTGACAATGGGAATGTCCTTTTTTTTTAAATTGTGAAACAGGTACATTTTATATACATATCACAGTCACACTCAACATTGACAATTTGTACCAACATATGACATGACTTCATTCTCATTTTTTTTCCATTCCTCTACCCACCCTACACCTTCCAATCCCCTATATGCATAATCTTTGTTTCCATATTTTTATTACCATCACAATTTTTTTAAATGTATGTTAGATATAGTACAATATAAACTATTCAAAGGGAAATGAAGCAGGGGTAAGTAATGAGGGGAAAGAAAAAATTGTGAGGGCATGTGCATTTGAATGTAGCCCAGAAGAAGGAACTTGGGTTGCAAGCATTGATTCACGTGAGCTCAGTCACAGGGTTTTCCAGGACTTGGTCGTGTGTGTTTGTGTCACATGCTTCCTCTTCCTGGGGAGCAGCGGAGGCCTACTTCATCTAAATGGGACGTTAGCTTTCTTATCACTTTTAGGTCAGTGGAACCAGGGTTAGCTTCTAAGAATGTCTGCTTTGTGAATATCTTTCTATTAAGGAAACTTGGGGAGCTCCATGTGTTTGAATTCAGACCATCCTAGAGGATGCTAGATGTACACCAAGCTCGTAGAGTTCCAGAGTTTTGATTCCCTGGCCTTGATTTGAGAGTTAATAAAGTACTACTGAAGATTAATGTAAGGATAGCTAAACACTAAAACCTTTCTGCTATGCTTAACTCTATGGTGCTAAATGTTTTTGTGTTATAACTAGATCGTAAAGACTGTAATATGGGATTATATCTTAATTTTTTAAGTCACCATGTAATGGGAATTATAATCCTTAGCAACTCTTAACAGCATATGGTAGTGTACGTGCTGTGTATGTTCAGCAAACACTGGCTGGATTCTAATTACAAAATGACTTTTTTAAAAGTTAAACTATTAATACCTTAAATGTACCAGCTTCGTCATGGTGCCAGCCGGAAGCCGTTGCTCTGCCAGCACGTTTCCTCTTTTCCACACTGCTATCTTCAGTGTCCCTATAGAAATAGCAGTTTGGTAATAACAACATACCAGACTGTTATGTTCAAGGCTTTGAAACAGTTTGTTAAACCTTTAAAGAAAGATTCTATATTTTTTCTAAGTGGGTGAGAGGATCTGAGGAAACCTTGTGAGAAGGGACACGTCATGAGTAGGAACTCTGTCAGGCTTTTGTATTCATTGTTTCTTGTCTCGTTTTTACTTGGAAGTAAGCTTTTCATTATCTCTTTTCACACATGAGGTGTTGGGGGTTTGCAAAGGGTAAGTAAATCCCATGACAGAAAGAAGTCAGTATGTTGGAGAGACATGGGTCCTCCTTGGTATACCTCAGCGCTATTCCACTAGCCAGGAAATGGAGTCAGCCTGTCTCCATCAACAGGAGAATAAAGAAAATGTTGGATACCATCTGGCCTCCAATGGACCAGGTCCTGTCATTTACAGCAATGTGAGCAAACCTAGAGGATATTATGTTAAGTAAAATAAACCAGACATGGAAAGAGGGATGCCCCACTCATGTGTAGTACCCCCAAAAAATTGATCTCAAAGAAATAGAAGAGATAGTGGTTATCAGAGACAGGGAAAGGTATGGGCAAAAAGGTGAGAGATGGTGAGAGGGATGAATATTGTATAGAAAGTTGCAGAAGGTAAGAATTAATTCTCATATATTCTTGCACAAGATAGTAGTCAGAGTTAACAATAATATATTATACATTATGAATAGCAAGAAAAGAGGATTGTGAATGTTGTTAAAATGTTTGAAGTGATAGAGATGCTAACCATTCAAATTTTGTCATTATACATCACACTGTATCCTGTATCCCCAAAGTATGTACAACTATTACAAGTCAATCAGAAATTAAAGAATAGACTTACAAAAAAGTGGCTCCGAGATAATACAGCTCTTATTTAGAATTTTAAAAGTTCTCATATATCTAATGTATTATTTATTCCTTTCAGTAGCTGTGATTGTTAAGGGAAACAGTTTCTACTTGCTAGGCAGGGAAGGCACCCCTGATATGGGTGAGTGTGTATGAGTCAGTCGTGAGGGTGTGGCCTTGGGGTCTAGATCTGGTCTTTAGCCCCTTCTACTTTGGCAATGCTGCCCTACTGTGCTTCCTGGCTACCATAAACTAAGTAAATTTGCTCCACCACACCCTTCTGCCTGAGTGTTTCTGGCTAAGCCCCAGCTAACCATGGACCAATTACTCTGAAAGTGTGATTCAGATTACACCTCTTCTTTTTCTGTGATGCTGTGGGTGTCAATGTCCAGCCAGAGGACAGCTTACTGAAATAGTAACCTGGTGAAGACTTCTCAGGAGCTTTACAGACATGAAATGTACTAGGTCTCTGAGGATGTTGGGACAGGGCCATGAGCAGTACACAACACTATGGGCTTCCGAGACTAAAAGTAAGAATGATAATTGCAGCTTTCCTGATCACATCAAAACACTGACTCTCTGAAGAATTAAAGAATCAGCTGGAACTGCAGCCTGTTGCCCAATGCTCAGCAGAAAATGTACAGTAAGTCCCTGATGTATAAACAAGTGCCTATACAGGAGAACGGTTGTAAATGAAATTTGTACATAAGTCTGACAAAGTGAGTCTTCTACTGTTGTGTATTGTCCTCACTGGCCCAGAAGACTTCACATTCCATGACCTTGACCTTATTCTTTAGTATTGTGCCAGTAGTTGAGTAATTGATCCTCTAAAAACCATTGACATCTGTCATTGTCTTGCTCGGTCCAGTCTCTCAATGATTTTCACTTTTGCTTCCCTAGTTATGCTCTGAGATTCCTAGCATCCCCTCCACATAACCATTTCTTTTCCTCTTGCATCCAGACACCCAGGCTCTGATCAAGCCCTGCATTGCTGTACACTGTTGCTCTGTATAGTGAGTGCACAGCAGCACAGCTGTGACAGAGTCCAGACACAGGGATGCTCCCACAATTTGTTCAGATCTACATATGTGGTAAGGTGAACTCCCTTGGTATCTGAAAACTTGCAAGTTGAATGTGTATAAATTGAAGACTTACTGTACTATATCTTTAATGAGGGCCACATGCTTTTATAAAGTTACATGAAATGTCAACGCATTTCCAAATTTAGGGTAGAAACTCTAAGAGAATCTCTGAGTTTTTCATCCAGATATTTGAATTCAGGCTACCAGAATATTGAGAATGTCTAGGGCAGGAAAGGAAGTAAGACAAGAAAGAACACAAATGTACTATCTATCCACACATGTATGTATCCAAATGTGTATCTGTTCTACAACTACTTTCTAAATGAACCTGGTTCTGTGTATTATTGATTATGCCATAAGATAGAGGTCTCCTCAAGTAAGACTCAGTCTTTCTTGACGGGGACACAAGAAATGCAGTGGGTGAGGGGAATGAAGAGAGGGAAAAGAAAAGAGAAAGACTGGTGGGAGATGGCAGCCCCAGGGGTCCTCACCTGGACCCCAGGCAGTGTGGAGTTGTGCTTCCTTCATTCCTCTGTCACTCAGTAGCACAGAGTCCCAAGTACCTGGTCACTTGCAGGCCCTGTTCCAGGTGCTGAAGATTCACTGGTGGACCAGATAGACTCTTCTATAAATCCTGGGTTTTGCATTACAACTGGAAGAGCTGCCCATGAATTTCCAAAGAAATGTAGAAATTGTAGGATCCGCTAGTGTCATAGAGGCCAGGGATTTAGCTGAGTGGTTCCAGCACCTGATTCACAAGCTCAAGAACCCGAGTTTGATCCCCAGCACCAAAATAATAAATAAATAAAAATTAAAAAGTGTCATGGAAAACACCACACTAGGGATCACAGATGGTACCTGCAAGAGGTGGAGTTTGTCATTTAAATAGAGAAACTAGGGAGAGTGACATTTGGACAAGGACTTAAATAGGTTGTAGGAGCCTGAGGTTTGGGAGAGGGGCAGGTGGCTTGCAGGAGGGTGCTGCTGTGTGTGGGTGAGTGGTTTGCATCGCGGGTAGAGACATTCAGTGCTTATTGTGGCCCATGTAGGTGTCAGGCCCTGGGCCCTGAACACTGAGAAGCAGGAGGTTCAGTAGTGGGTGAGCAACCCGTCCTGTTCACTGGTGCTGTAGAGGGGCTGATGCTGAGAGGGAGGAGGAGGCTGCCTTTCCAATTCCAGTCCTACCGCAGTGTGTGCTATTAGGGGATGGCCTTTTATCTGTAAAATGGGGGAGTAAAATCTGTTATCATATTTATTGTGTGTGTATATCACACAGGTGAACTGCTTAGGGTAATACTGTAACCCACAGGGTAGAACGGATGGGTAGCCTTTGCAGACTGGTGATTGGTGGAATAAGGTTGCATTTGAGAGCCCAGCTCAGAGGTCAGATCTCTTCCAATCCAAACAACTACAGCATTTACCACAGGCAAATTCTTTAGCCCCTCTAGGATTCCTGGTAAGAAGGAAGTGGTGTTAGGACCTTCCCGCAGCCTGTGGTATCAGTTCGCTGAGTTAATCTGTGAGCACGTGGAACCAGGCCTGATACACAGGAGTCACAGCCACTCTGTAGTGGTGGCGCGCACAGTCCAAGAAGTTATTCAGAGTGTCCCAGGCCATTAGCATTATTTGAGCTACACAACACCTATTTCTATTGCACTTTGTAAAATAATTTCAGTGTTTTCCAAATCCAAATTTTGCCTAAATGCTAAACAATGTCACTTAAACCAAATCCTTCTGTTCACTTGTCTCCTTGCTCATTCTGCGCAGTCAGTGTCTCTTTAATTTCCTTTTGGATTAGTCGTGTTTACCAACAGCTCTAAAAATACATTCAAACTTTCAGAAAGAAAAGGACAATAGTGATAACAAGGCATTAGAGGTTGTATAAACTTGTCTTACTTGAAGTTAATGTGGAAAATGTGGAGGAGGAAATAATAAGGGGAAATTTGGGAAATTGGGCAATGATGTTTAACCAAAATGACATGTGCATCTCTGAATGTAAATTCACAAGTGTGTGAATGCCTTGCCGGCTGCCTGGCATCCTGGGCTTTTATCGCATCCGAATTCAGTGATGAGGTATTTCTCTACTTTTTTAGTTTTTCCATTTGCAGATGCCAACAATGATTATTTGTAATTTCATAGATAAAGATGCTCAAAAGCAACATCTGTGATTCCACATTTTTTTTTCTGTAGGATGCAAAATGCACGTCTGATTCGTCTTTGTAACCAGGGAATATTTGCAGTCAGACATAATTCCTGCTTGCTCGATTTAGCTCTGGGCCAGATTGACTGAAAGGTTTCAAAAATAGTGCCCATACTTCTGGTATCTGCATTACATGGATTCTCGACCTTTTAATACTCATTTCCTTTAACACAAATACCAGAGAGTTTATCAGTTGATTCAGATGGGTGGGAGTATGCCATGCACATTTCTAGGAATTATGCACTAAATTACAGTACCCATTTGGGAGCTTAAATATTATTCTCCATGATGAAAAACTAGCATGGATTTTATTTTAACTGAAATGGCACACAGTGGCAGGCAATTATTTTTGTTATTGTATTTCCAATCCTGGCCTCGAGAACCTAAGGACAATGGAAAGGGATGTTCATTTATAATTTGACCTCCTGAATTGTTCTTGAAATGCAATTTAATCCTCATATCAGGCAAAGTCTAATGCTGTATTTGCCAGTAAAATAGTCATTTGCATTTTTTATTGACAATACAAATTGTGTTTAATCAGGTAGTCAGCATGTTCGCCTTTCCAAATGATTGAAGACCCACTTTTATTCAAACTATATCCCGTTTTGGGTCAAATGTATTTTGTTCTTTTTAATTGTCAGGACACTTAAAATTACATTTTAACAGTTTTTTTAAAAAAAATATCTAGTTCCCACATAGCTAGGTTTTCTTTTTTCCTAAAGAAATTCAGGAGAGGGCCGGGGATATAGCTCAGTGGTTCCAGCACCTGTCTTGCAAGCGCAAGGACCCGGGTTCAATCCCCGGTAACCACATAACAATACTGGGTGTGGAGACTCACCCCAGTGGCAACCAATACCACATACCAGTGCCGGGCATGGTGGCTCAGGCCTGTAATCCCAGCACTTGGGAGGCAGAGGCAGGAGGATTGCTGTGATGTGAGTTTGAGGCGGAGCTCAGGGCCAGCCTGAACCACAAAGCGAGACCCTCTCTCAAAAAACCTTAAAAAAAAAAAAAAGAAAGAAATTCAGGAGATTGTACATTTTTACTTGTACACATGTACAGATTTCAGTCCAGCTTAGGGAAGTCGCACATACTAACTTATGTGACTGCTGAAGGGGCTCTTTGCCAGTTCCTATCTACATGATACCTCACTTTTCAGAGAGACACAGCTTCCTTATTTAAACCAGAAGGAAGACCATGACCTTGTGCTTTCTTTAGGATTCACAGGAGGTTTTAACTTTGGAAGGTGCCATCACAGCTCAATTCTGCCATTACTAACTGCACAATCTCAGGCAGTTTCCCACATTCATGCCTCAGTTTCTCCATCTGTGCCCTGGAAACAAAAATAGGACTTCTCTTCCAGGTTTGGTATAAGAGTTACCACATACAAACCTTAAAACAATGCCTACCACCTGGGAAGAGGTATTTGTGTGTGCAATTACAGTGGTAACTTGGCTCACACATTCCATTCTCTCCACAATTCTGGTTGCAAACTGAACAGAACAAAACCAAATCAAATGTCCCCATAAAGTCACCGTTGAACCTACCTAGTCATTGAATTTGACTGGGTTCTCAATCAGGGGATCATGCAAAGATGAAACTGGGCAAGGTGGCCAGGTTTCCTTCCTGCTGTGTTCAGGTCTGCTGTGTGGAAGCTCCAGCTGATGGTGGTGTCCCAGTGCCTTTCAGCACCCTCAGGCTGCCTAGCCTCGATGTTCACTGCAAGACCTGGGCAAGACCATCTCTCCCCTTATTCCCACTGAGCCAGCATCACTTGTGACAAGTGAGGTCCCTGCCTGAGGACTGTTTTCTGTTCCCTGATTCCACCCAAACTTGTTGCAACTCTCCTACTTCCTTTCCTCTCTTCTCCAGCCCCAACTCTGTCCTGTTATTTCCAGGATGATGTGAGGTGTTAGTGGTGAATGTTATAGATCTTACTTTGTTTTGAAGCAGACCTTCATTGATAGTGGAAATGCCAATCTGTGTTCAATTGATTCACATAGACACAGAAAATAACAATAAGGTTCATTGAAAGTATAACATTTGCCAAAGCTGTCCTGAGAGGTTAACCCACATTAATGTATTTCACTGTCAGAGCAACCTTGTGTCATAGATACTGACACTGTCTCCGATTGGCAGATAAATCAACACACCTGTCTGCAGGAGGCAAGGTGGTTCAGTGAGGAGACTGGCCAATCCTCGAGAGTTTACAGTCTGACCTATTCTCAATCAGGTGTTTGCACACCATCTGTCTGGCACCTGTCTGTCGATGGCAGGTGTATGGGTCAGGGGGGAGGGATAAGGAGGCTGGTACCTTCTATGCCTGGCTCAGACCACCTCCTTTGTACAGCGGTGCCCAGCCTTGTTGACAACAGCTGTGGGAGGTGAGTGTGCCCATCCCCCCTCTGGCAGAGACAGGTGGACAACCTGAGCCCCTAAGGGGCTGCTTTCCTTCCTGCCGTCACGTGGCAGTGCTGGGCTGGAACTCAGGTCTGTGCAATTGGAAGGTGAGTTATTCATTTGGACTTAAACTCCCCACTCTTTGGGGAAGGTCCCTGCCTACTGGAGGGTTGCTTGCCAGCCCAGCTGGTCAGTAAACACATAAGTAGGTGAGTGACCAAGTAGCTCCTTACGGATGGTGGCAGGGCTGATAATAGGGAAGTGAGAGGGCCCTGATGTGAGATGGAAGAATTATACTTCTAGGTACTCAGGAGTCACCTCTCCAAGGTCTGGGGAAGGAAACAGCTGTGCACAGAGCAAGGCTGGCAGTCTGGGCAGAGGGGAGGGCAGGAAGTGCTATGTCTCTGAGCTGAAGAGGGCACAAAAAAAGCACACTGGGACTGGAGAGAGGCATATGGAGATAGATCAAGCAGGCATCAGTGAGGAGGGTGGGCAGTTTGGACTTTCTCCCACTTCCTAAAACTTGGAATAAGATGGTATGTGTGACATCGAGCAGCCCCTCTCCAGCTTTGAGTCCTTGGTTCTTTATTGTTAGATGTGGCTAACAGTCCCTGCCCACTGTACCTTTTGGGTATAGCTAAAACATCAGATGACTCAGGACCAACTAGAAGCCTTCTTTAGTAGCCACAGGGAAAGATGAGCCATCTACTTGATGCTTTGTCTGGGTGTAGAGATTGATTGTAGAGAAAAGGAAGCTAAGTATTGGAGTTCCTAAGGGTGGTGTCTCTCACTGACCAATAAAAAGAAGAAAAATGATAATAAATATGCAGTAAGCTCTTCCTGTGCCAGAAACTAAGCTAAGCTCTTTACATGCATTATCATTTAATCCTCACAACACTATAAAGGACATGGACACTATTATTCCTGCCATTTGACTTTTAAGGGAAAAAGGTACAGTGATGTTAAATTTCTATCTTTATGTGCTTGTAAATAGCAGAAAACTTGATGAGTGGCTCAGTCAGCAAGATGTTTATATGTGTCTTCTACAGGAAGCCCAAAGCGAGAGCAAGTTAGTGCTGGCAAAGCTGCTCAGGAAAACCAAGAACCTAAGAAACTTCTGCCTTTCTGCTATGTCCAGAATGTGGATTATCTGTCACTCTTGCACAACATTGCTGACGTAGCTCCAACTTTCTCCTTTCATTTCCAGGTCAGAAGAAAGCAGAGAAAACCAAAAGGAGAACAGTTGCTAGATGGATCAAAATCTTTACTTGTAGGTCTTTGGCTTTTGTGAGGAAGAAAGCTTTTCTCAGAACATTCAGCTCTATCTCCTTTTCCTCCAGCCAGGACACATGATCAGCCCTAGCTAAAAGGCAAGCAGGATTCCTATGTTCCATTTTCTGGTCTAGCATTTCTGGTCTGGTTCTCTACATCCTAGTCTCACCTAGCCTTTCTGGCCTTCAAGTCAGCAGAGGTAAAGAGAAGATTGTTAGGAGGAGGCTTGGGAGAGCCAGTCTACAGGATTTGCTCAGAGACTTGAAAATGTGAGATAGAGTATTGTATCTCAGCCGCTTTGATCCCAGAAGTCGTGTCCTTCTCTGTGGTGCCTATGGTCTTGGATGAAACTTTTAATCTCCCTACACCACTACTTCCTATTTGTAAAGAGTGTTTAAAAAATAAGAGTATTTGGGAGGGCAAAGCCAGACAGTCCAGTTGGCACAGTGTCTGGCATGTAGCACACCCACACCAAGTGCATGTCAGCAACTCTTGCTGTCCTGTTGCTGATGTTATTGTTAGGAGGTTCTTGAGCAACATTTGTGGACACAGCACCTCAAGCAAAGTACAACACTGCCTTTGCTCTCTAGGAACTCTTCTGTTCCGACTTGTTTGGAAATAATTACAATGCTCAGTTCAAGAAAGGGCAGGTGCAGCAGTGGCATATGGTAGGGAGTAACACAGGTGAGCAAGAAGAGATGGGCAAGGGTAAATGAATGGTTTACCAAGCTGTAATGCCATGTCGAGGAGACAGGAGAGGGAAGGGTATTCCTGACATAAAGCACAACACTTACCAAGCCACCAGAAGGCTACCATGTGTGGCTTTTCTGTGAGCTGCAGGTGTGTCCCATAAGCTGCAAATTAGCCCTGGATCAAAGCCAACCACACAAACAACAGCAGGTCTTCTGTGAACCTCCTTTATGAACTTGCTTTATGACTGTCCCTGGTGTTCAGGACAAAGCAAGCAGGACATATGACCTGTGCTCACAGGAAGAAATGTATCTCACTGTCCTTCTGTTCTTGTATTTGCCATATGAGAAAGAGAAATGAGCCTCGATTTTGTTGTTCATGTCCCCATGCCAGATTCTGGTGGGTGATTGGTGGGCATTATCTCACTGAACTTGGAGGTGGTTTTGGTGATGGGCCTTTACAAGGGAAGAGTGAGGCTCAATAAGATGAACTGAAGCCCCCAGGGATGCTGGGTAGTAAGTGGTGCAACAGGGGCTCAGGTGCCCCAGGACCACAGCCCGCAGCTGCTCTACTGTAGCTTTCTGGAAGCCACCAAGGTGCGTGCATGGACCCCACGTGCTGCCCTGGTGATCAAATGAAGCTCTAGAGCTGAAGGCAGTAGACGCAAGTGCTGGGCAGGGTTTATTTACTTGTTTACACATTCATTTATTAAGAATAAGGAAAGCCCTTCCTTTTACCCCTGTAAATTCCCACCAGCTTGTCACTTCCTGCTCGGCCAGGCTGATTAGCCAAAGTGGAGCTGTCCAGGATGCTGTGTTAGTGAAGGTGCAGGACTTGACTATAGCTCAATGCCTCGGCTGTCATCAAGCTGCCTGCCTAAATATGATCCTTATTGCCCCACTAACCCTTCTCTAAACACCACCACTGTGAGTGCATAAAACATTAAAGAAATCCCCTGGGTGACTGCTATTGCCTTTTGAATTAACACTAGAAACAGTCATTTGAGAGATGTGATTAATTCAGGCAATCTTGCTTGGTGGGATAATGAATATCATACGTTATACTTTAACCTAATAGAACACCATCCATTATTTAGTTATTTTTATTGATTGACCTCTTTTGGATTATTTAGTGGTAGATTTTCCACTATTCATAAGATTTAATACTGAGCACCTATGTACCTTCTTTGGCCCTTACAAGTATCCTCCACGCTGGAGCTGAGCTTGTGAATATAGAGGTAGGTAGGTGTGTGTGTGTGTGTGTGTGTGTGTGTGTATGTGTGTGGGTTTATGGGTATGTATTTTTTCTTGAAAAAGACAAATTGCAGACCATTTTGGAATTAATGAACGTGGTACATAAATAACCGAACTAAATTGAAGCATAACAAAAAATCGAACTGTTGCCGGTGACACTGAAGAAGGTTTCTAAGAGGCAGATAATCAAGGCTGTGCAATTAGAATCACTTTCAATATGAAGAGAGCTGGAAGGCAATCCAAGAAGGGAGGGCAGGTTACGAAACTCATGACAATAGATAAGATGGGTGAGGACCTGTCAAAGTGCATCTTCACTGATTGTAACTAGGAGCTAGGATGCCATGTGGGGCTGGGCACCCCTGCTTGTGTGCGGGACACTGCATAGCTGTTCTCCTGGGCTTCTCACAGGCTGTGAGGGGAGCCAGGAAGATGAAGCTAGAAGGCAAGTGGCTTGGGCTCTTCTTCTTTCCTAACCAAATTTGGTTCTGTGACCTTGGGATGGATTGGCCCGCTAAGCCACTTCTCTTGGCCAGAGTCTAGGGTCCTTGGGCCATGTCCAACTGCTTTGGGGGGATGTTTTTCTGGGCTGTATAAAGATTTCATTGGGAGGAATTAGAGACAGGTGCAGATGGGAATGGCAGAAATTCCCTAATGTCGAAAGTAAAGCTTCACTTGTTTTTTAAAACTGTTATGGATGTTAGTAACTTCCTTAGGCCCTCATTTTGTGGCATCGCATTTGGTATCTCCATATATTAATGGTCCTATTGATAATTTTATCAATGATAAACAGGAGGGCCCCAGAGATTTATCCTTTTCCTTGTTTAGATGTGATATCTCCTCTCTCTTGCCTCACCCAGGCTGGCATTGTTTCGGGTGTGTGTTCAACATGGATGTTTCCTTCCCAGTAATTTCAAGTTGATGAGGCAAATGTGAATCCTGCTGTAACTGCCAGGTGCAGAAGCTGGCAGTAGACGAGAAGAGACAAGAAGAGCCTCTGCCTTTGCATGAGGCTGGTCCCAGGATCTCAGGGATACAGAAATCCAAGGATGTGCAATCCTTTATCCCTCATGACCTAGCATTTGGATAAAACTATAAACACTATCCTCTACACTTAAATCATCTCTAAATTATTTATACCTGAACTAATGCAAATCCAGTAGAAGTAGTTGTAATATATTATTTAGAAAAAAATTCTGTACATGTTCAGGACAGACACTTTCTCTGAATAATTTGGACTCATAGATGGTTGGATGCATCCAGAGCTGACTGCTGGTAGTCAAAAGGTCTAGCATCAAATTGTGTCCCTTCCAATGATTTTATGTGGTCATCTTCATCAAATTATCTAAATTTTGTGGAAGTATTATTGTCCATATCTTTGAAATATGTGAAATAAACTTAACCATGAGAATGGTAGTGTTGTACAGCTTAATGAAGTATGAGAATGTGCTTTACAACTGTGAACACAAGGAGGGTGTGTGGAATTTGGTTAGGTACCTGCCATCTGGACCTGACCCCACCTCAAGGGGACATGTCTCACCCACCACAGCCATCTTTTCTATGAGGTGACATGGACTCCCAGAAATTCCCTTCAGTGCAACACCCCAGTTTGCTATTTGCCACTTGACTAAATCTCCTAAGTGAAATGAAAACTCACATGTCATTTGAGTTCTTTACCAGAGGTTAGGCTCAGGATCCTCCAGAGCCATTCTCTTTCTCAGAACAGGGCTCTTCTCTCTGCTCTGAATTCCCATAATCTGACCCAGAAAGCTTGCAAACCCACCCACTCTGAGAAGCTAGGTGGATATGCTCAATACTGCTGGCTATGTGGCAGCTGTGAGAAATGTCACCCTGCAGGATGCAACAGCCGGCATGGGTAGCAAACAACCTGGCAAGACCAAGATGCATGTATTTTTAGACCCAAGAGACTGAATAGCGTGTGTTGTGCAATGATTAGATCCTTCCCCAAATGTGTCCTGCTGAGTCTGTAGAGACCCCAATTAAAAATGTACCACTGTCAGTTGTTTTTAAACATCCTGAAGGTACCTGAGCCCTGAATTTCAAATCCAGATCAACCAGAGTCCTATTCTCATGGGGGTTTCTATTTTTTCTTTTTAATCTTTCCAGCTTTGAGGAAGTAAGGTATTTGCCCACTTGTGTCTGTCTCAAGGGGCTTGTTTCCGCTACTCCATTCCTCATGAGAGGAGTCCATCCTGTCCATCCTTTTCATTCTGGTGATATTTCCTGCCCAGCTGCTTTGTTTAGTGGGACTCAGGTTAGTATTTACATTCTTCCTCTCTGCCAAGGACATAGGAAGTATGATTTGACACATGGCACCATTTTGTTCATCCCTTAACCTTTTCTCCTAACATTGTCTATGGTAAACTAGCTGTTCGGGGGTGCTTGATTGCTAGGAAGTTTGGCAGCAGGTCTGGAGAGGCCCCATCTGCAGCCCACTGGTTTCTTGTAGGTCACACAGAGAGAAATTCACACACTTGGGAAAACTGTGAGCAGTTCACATTGTGAAAGGCACCTGTTACTCAGGACGGCAATGCATGAGACACAAGGGCTGATCCATTAACACAGCATGGCAAAGTTTAAACAGTGTAGAAGAGCAGAAGACACAGTGCTACTAACCTCCTCGAAATCTTCTTCAAAGGTTTGGACACTTTTCCATCAGTTCATCACTTTCTGAAGTAGTTCTGGAAGTTCTCTTCTGTGTCCTTACAAAGTGTGATAAGAGGTATGAGGCATGAATGCATATTTGTGGAAGCATCACGGCGTGTCCTGGTGCATCTTACTCACCCGATCGGGCACCGTGGTACTTCTGGTTCCTTCTATAACTCAAAGTGACTGTGAAATCTAAATGTTCTGAATCAGTTCAGGACACTGAGGAAGGCACAACAGGGCAACTAACGACACAATGGATGAAGAAGACTTCCAGAACTGCTTCAGAAAATGGAAGGAATAATGGGGGAGTGTGTTCGAAGGAAGGGGACAGTGTTGCGAGGGGGGATTGATGACTACATGTCTTTTTATTGTGATTAATTTCTTAAAGAGTTTAAATGTTTACTGCATTTTCTGATCATACCACATAGACCTGGAAGAGACTGATGACTGGCTGTAAGTGATGGGGAATCTTTTAGAGCTTTGAATAATAAATAGTTGACTGTGGCATACATGCTAATAGGTTCACCTCTACTACTCTAGGCTCTCTTGGCAAGTCCCTGAGAGGAGTCTTGGACCTGTGGGACATTTTTTAAAGAGGGTTCTATGTTGAAAAAGACAGAAATTCTACTTGTATGTCCCTACTCGCATTCCTGTACTGAAGCTCTGTACCCTTGTGTGCTGGTATTTAGCGGTAGGCCATTTGGAAGGGATCAGTGTAGATGTGGTTTTGAAGATGGAGTCTATTAGGAGATTAGCATCCTTGTAGGAAAATGAAGGGAGACCAGAGTCCCTGTCTTCATCACAGGAGAATACAAAAGAAAGTGGTCACCTGGATCCACAAGGAGGATCCTTATTGGGGCCCAGACCTGCAGGCATGTTGACCTTGGACTTCCTGGTCTCCAGAACTGTGAGAAATATGGATGCCTATTGCTTATGGCAAGGATGAATGTAAGCAGTGTGTCTGTGAGGGCTTTACCATAGTTCAAATGTTGTAATGCACACTTGCCTAAGCGAACACATCGTCATGTCACCAGTGATACAGTCTGATCAGAATGATATTGTATATGTGGTACCTTGTCAACTGGAATATGGTTCAGGCCCATGTCTGCGGACTTCAGTTGTTAAACCACCCTGCTCCAGCAAAGCTAAGGCTCTGCATAATCTGTCCTCCTCTTAGAGATCACAGTGTATATGGTTACATCAAAGGTTTTGAGAAGTCCTGCAGTAGAGAGGTGCTTGCACTACCAAAGGTCCACAGAACTCACTTTCAAAGTACTTCTCCATAGACCAGTTTTCTACAGAAATCACATTGGGAAAAACTGAGCCAGATCATGGTTTTCCCTCATTTTCCTGCTTTCTTTAGCTTTCTTTAGCTTCATGTCTGGGTCAGACAGAAGTGGACTTTCTGCCTTTTGTTTGACCTTACGCCCAAATGTCTGTCAACTCATGTCCAAGCATAGGTAGAGGACTGAGGAGAGCGAAGGGGTGAGGGAATGGCTTGACATTTTGAATAAGAGGGAAATTTGAGGAGGCCTGAAGCTGTTAGTGTACACTGTACTGTTAATTGTCCCCCAGACATGTCACTGCTAGACAGTAAGCCCCCAGGAGGTAGACATTTGTCCTGTTCACAAGTTCATTTTAGCAAAATGGGGTGCCCAGAGAAATCACTAGTACATGCTTGTTGAAGTCATTTGCAAGTAATAATAGATTTCTAAATCTCCAGTGCTTCAAAGAAACAAAGCAATTACTTAGACTAAATTGGGTTTTGTAACAAGAAACCAGAGCTCAGAGAGGAAGAGTGTGTACTGGAGATCACTCGTGGACTGGTGAGCTGTCCCTGATAGAACAGATCTGGAAAGAAATAAGAGGTCTCATTAGTTGCTGATGTCATGACTTGTCATAAAGAAGGAGCAGGTTCCTGTGGGGGTGAGAAGATGAAGGAAGTTGAAAGTGTTGCACATTGCATAGAGTTTTCCCTGGGGCCATGGAGTTGGCCCAATTCACTTCTGCATTGTGGTCACCTACTTATAATGGCTGGTTAGCTCCAGAGCTGTGGGAGACATGGTCTGCATCCTTTAAGAGCTCCTGGTCTTGTGGCTAGTAATACATGTAAATATTGACTTATATGAACAGCAGATGTGTAACATCCAGAACATTCACTTATAATAATTGCACACACTTTGAACTGAGCACTCACTCACTGTATGGTGTTTTATTTAGCTACTGTACCAAACCCAGTGAAGCAGTGTCCTCTAAAGTCAAGGGCTTGGGGTTCTGGGCAGCAGAGAGAAAAAGGCTAAACTTACACCCAGCTTCAGAAAAGACTGAGTAGCAGAACAGAAAGATGGGTCTTGAGATGGGGAGATGAATGAAAGAGGACCCACTTTGAAAGGCCCTCACACCTACCACAGTGAGGCTCTGGACTGTTTGCCATTTCTGTTTCTTTGAATCCTTCTCTCTATACATACCGCTAATTGAATGTTTTTTATAGATTCCAAGACCCACATTAATATCATCTACTTTTAATTCCACATAGTGGTGGTGGGGAAATCCCTTGGTTTTATTGACTGCTTCTTTATCTGACTTCACATAATTAGAAAATAAACAGATCAAATGATACCTTTTCTGCTAATGAATAATTCATATCCTCTTTGTCTTTTGTCCTAAGAAAAAGCTTAGCGGGCCTGTTTTAAATTAGGATATCTGAAAGTGAGAGAAAAATGTGAGTGATTAACTCCAAATGGAATAGAGTGTGAATTCCTAAAAAATCTGAGTCTTCTTCTGTAATAAAGTTGAGATTGGTTCACTTAATGGTTCACCTGGCTCTGGTGGAGCCCAAATTTAGAACATATGAATGTTGCTGACCTGTTAATTTGAAATGTTTTAATCTGCATAAAAATGGATTGTATTAATTATTTCATATTAGCTGGCTCTGACTATAAGGTCTGATTGCATTAGGCTGAGTTTTCACCCTCCGAACCCTGGGCAGTCATTTGCCCCCAACACGGAACTTTTACTCCTCCACACTGTCTTCTGGGAGGTGGGACCTTGCGGCTCTCGGCCTCCTGTAAACAACACAACCAAAGGTTCTCACACTGACACTGCTTGACAAGTCTGTTTTCTAATTACCTTCTATAACATTTCTGCACCTTAATCTTACTGGTTTCCATTATGCTCATAATTTTGATGAATGATTTGAACTCCTTACACAAACCGGTGCTTCATAAAATACTGGGATTGGAAAATCTGTATTTTCAAAAAATTTTGAATCTTTATTGGTACATTATGAATATATATCATCATCGCATTTAACATTGAAAGTTTGTACCAGAATATGACATGACTTGATTCTCACTTTCCCCTTCCCCCACCCACCCTGCACCTCCTACTCCCTATATACAAAGCTTTGCTTCCTTTTTAAATTACTATCACATTCTTTTTCCCCTCGTTATTTACCCCTAAACCCTCTTTCCTTTTAAATGTTTTCTATTTCATAATATCAGCTATAAAATCTGTATTTTTAAATGAAGCTCTTCCTTATTATACAAACACGGGCTGAGGTTTAGAAGTGGACTGGGGCTTGTAAAGGACTAAATGTACGTATACAAACTGACTCTTTCTAATCTTACTTTTGGGGAGGCCACAGTCTGCTTCTGCAATGCAGCTTAAACATATGAAATATTAAATAATGGTGCAAATCAACCATTAGGGGAAAATTTTCAGGTCAAGTGTGATTAGTGGTAAAATGAGTGACAGGATCTTAGAGGATAAGAAATATTTAGCTTCTCTGAAAGTGTGCTATGTTCTGATACTGGTTTTTCCGCCTATGACGCTCAAGTAGGAGGCAGTGGTCAGTCCTTTCCTGGGTCCGGGGTAAGCTTTTGATCTCAGGGGAAAGCCTTGCTTGGCCGCTGTGGAAATACTGATGCTTGAGTATCACCAGTGAGGTTCAGGGAGGCTGGTCACAGCCATGGCTGAGACCTACTTATTGGCCAGGGTCCCTTGGATGCAGTCCCCTGCTTTGCTCTTAACTTAGTGTCTCATCATGTCGCTTGCATTCTCTCTGAGACATGTTAATATATTTGTGTCCCGAGACTTTTTATTATGGTCCTTCTCTCTGTCTAATTATTTCTTAAAGTGAAACAAACCCGTGTGGTTCCTTGAAGGCTGTTTTTGATGATGACATTGGATCACATTTAATGAAAACTACTATCAGTGGTTTGAGTGAAAAGTTGATGATGTGTTACATGCATGTACCAATGTCCCACAAGGAATACGATCACTCCGTACTTCTAATGTACTAATAAAAAATAGAAATTGAACAAGAGCAACATAAATAAATTGCAGGAAAATGATTCAGAAGATTCTCAGCTGGCAGGAGTCAAAGTCGCCAGTGTAAGTCAAATCAGGTGGTTGGTACTTAGATTTCACATGAAAAGGGTGCGATGAGATGGGCTGAGGAAGGATTAGCTCGATCTCTTTGAGTAGTGGGAGGGGAGACTCACTGGGTTTAAGTCTCTTCAAGGCCTTGAAAATACAGCTGTGATATAGACTGGTGTGCTAAGAAAATCAAAATATGATTATCAGGCATATTGATGAGACTGTGGTGTTCATTCACACTCGATACTGGACTGCTGTCTGTCCTTTGGGTACTGCACTCTGAGGGCATAATGGGCATTGTGAATAATGTAGAAATCATACCAAGGGGACGGGTATTTGAGACTAAAGCCCTGAAGAAGAGAGGACATGGTGGAGACACACTTGCCTTTATAGAAGGCCTGACCATTGTGTGCAGAAAGCAAAGCTATGCTATTTGGTTCCTTGGGATAAAGCCAGGGCCAATGGGACTGGTGGAGGCAGTTTTTGGCTCAGAGTAGGAAATACTTTGTGCCAGTGAGAGCGTCCAATAATAGAAGCGGCTGCCTGGGGAGATGGTGAGAGCAAGCGTGCGCTCTATCTTTGGAAATGTTCTCGCAGAGGCTGGATAGCCATCTGTTGTGGGTATTGTACAAAGATTCCTACATTTGATAGATGAATAAAATTTCGTTGATGAGTATCATAGTAAATGTGACTGCTATATACTGAGTTCTGCAGAAGTGCCAGGTATTATACTAATGCAAGTCCTTGTGTTGTAGAGTACTAGTAAAACA
The DNA here is from genome assembly GCA_004026965.1 of Petromus typicus. Lineage (NCBI taxonomy): Eukaryota > Metazoa > Chordata > Mammalia > Rodentia > Petromuridae > Petromus > Petromus typicus. The sequence continues at coordinate 15,173 of PVIR01002329.1, read as the reverse complement.
AATTCTTGGGGCTAAGATTTGAACTCTGGGTTTTCTGACTCAAAATGTAAAATATTTTCACTGTGCCACCTGCCTTTTAGGTTCCTGTATACCTCAGAGATCTTCTACTTGACCTTAGGTATAGTCAGACCTTAGATTTAAAGAGATCTATAGATAGTCTATGTTATGAAAGGTAGCATAGAGTGCTGGCTATTGAGGCTTGGGAGTTGAGAGTGTGGTTGGGAGGGCAGGTGCAGACTAGGAATCCAGCCTACATTTTTAAAATAAAAATACACAACTGAGGACCACTGGATATTTTAGCCATTTTACTTCAGTGCTCAAACTGTTAATTTCTCTTAATACTATAATGCTGAGGCTTACTGTAATTGAAGCCTGAAAAGGTTGAAGTTAAATTTACCTAGACTTAAATTTCAACTTTGTCATTTACTAGCCCTGGGATCTGGGGCACTCTGCTTAGTCACTCAGTGCCCCGCTGAGATTTGAGATTAAGTGAGTTTAAGGGTGTAATGTGCTATGACAATTCCAAGGGATCTTCAACAAAGTAAGTATTCAACAAACAATGATAATACTAATGCAGATAGTAAGAGGACAGAGGAGACTGCAGTCACCGGGGCCTTAATTGTATTTCTTGTTGATGATGATACAACCCCATAATGTCTGAACGTAAAGTAGAAGAAATAGATAAGTTTCTTTATGAGTGAGAGGTCACATGTCACAGGCTGCACTTTGGTGGGCTTCTAAGGCATCTCTGATGCTCCTGAAATAGTACAAGACTTGAGGGAACAATCTAACTTTTCCCTAATTTCTTTGTGACCTTTGAAATTCAAGAAGTGGTAAGGTGCACAAAAGCACTGGACAAGGGTAAGCACCTTGTCAAGGTACATAAAGAAGAGAGAGTCTGGCTATAAGACTTGAGGAACAAAGCCATTGTGTCATCTGATGTAACTGAGAGTCAGAGGTAGGTGTTCCCAAGATCGATGCAGCGGTTCCAAAGTGTGATCAGAAGCTTAAATCTTTTCTTCCAGCTCTATATCAGCCTTAGAATAATTGCTTCATGCTCCAGGATAGCTGCCACAGATCCCTGTATCATACCATCACATAATTTCATTGAAAACAAACAACCAAAAAATAAATGAAGGCAGCCAGGGTGGTAAGAAGAAATTCTTATTTGTAGCCTTTTTTTTTTTTAATCAGAGGGGGAAAGATTGTTTCGCAGAAGGAACTCCCACAAAGCAAGACACACACCCACCCCCTGCTTAGTCTTCATTTGCCAGAAATGGATCATATGGCCACTTCCAGCCAGAAAGGAGGCCAAGAAAGCCAGGATTTGGCTCCTTCCGCATCTCTAAGGGAGGTGGGCAAGAAAAGACCACATAAGTGAAGAGGCTTTTTATTCATCAGTGTGCTCGTGAAAACATAAGAGTTTATGTGTCAGAAGAGAAGCCAAGCAAAGTCCCTAAATGGAGGAGGGGTAGGAGTTTGTTTTTTGGTAAGAGACAAAAGTCAACAGGAGGGAGTAAAAGAACTGGGGGGCCTTCAAGGACTTTCAAGATGCCTTACTCTAACAGGCATCATCCTTCAGTGACTAATGCAAAGGAAGTGCCTGGATTCCAAATAGGAGAGTAGAAAAACTGTCACGGAAGAGGCAGGCAATTACTCTTGTTTGCAGCTGCTAAATCTAACCCAAATCTACCCTCCCCCAGGCTTCAGCTGGGTACCACTGTGTCTTTTTGGGATCTGGACCATGCACTCTGCCAGCATAAAGATACAAGTCTCAGTACCTCCAACCCCTGACCTTCAAACAAACTGTTCTATTCCCCAGAAGAAGCCCAGCCTACAGAGTAGTAACAGGTCTAGTAATTAGCAGCAGCCCTGGAGCCTTGCAACACTTCTAAAAAGACAAGGTGATTCAATAAGATCTGTCATGACTCCTGAGAGTTCCTCAGATGGAGAGACAGGTGCGGACCTCTGATGCTAATGGCACAGAGGCCACAGGTGTAAAAGAGTGCATTAGGAGATGCAGGACAGAGACATAGCAAGGAGGCTGTGTATTTGTTGCTGATGGGAGAGCCTCTTTTTCTACATGACATTGGCAATTTGTGCTGCCTTAAAGTGTAGAAAGAACTGTGGTGACACAATCATGTCAATGTAAACATACCAAATGAGCAGCAGTCCCAAGACTTGATCCATCTCCTCTGTCCTCAATCTGCAGGCTTGGGGATATAATGGAAATTTCTCATGCAAATTACTAGGTAAATAAAGATTGATAGTTTAATGAATTTGCTATACAGAGTCAGAGTGCTCTGTAATCACAGAATGGAAAAACACAGTAAAATTAGTGAAAAATATATTTCTGTATCTCTTTTGGAAATTAGGGAGAGCCTTATAGAAGAGCCACTTTTGGATTCTTGAAGGCCGACTTGGCACTTACCAGGTTCATAGAGATGGTGGTAGTGCCAGGGATTCAAAATAAGAATAGCAATTCAAGTGTATAAAGTTGTAAAATTCAATAGATGTGATTTTTTTTTTTTTTTTTTTTTTTTTTTGCTTTTGCAGCACATTTATCCACTTCAAGACATTATGTCTGAACCACCTGAATTGTCAGATTGGGTTGGAGGGCACCATTTGGCTCCACCCACTTAGACACAGTTGATTGGCTTGGGAACTTGCCTGGACCAATCAAAGTCTTGCCTGGCACTTTTTTTTTTCCACCCATTTGTAGAAGCAAACTAGGTAGTTCTAGATTCAGGATTAATAGCAATTTTTGTTTCTTATTTCTTATTGGAGTAAGGAGCATGGAAGACAGACAGAAAGCAATAAAATGTAATAAGAATTTTTATAGAATGTCATAACAAATTTTCTTAAATATTAACGGACCCATAAGTCCTCTAGGCATTTTTCTAAGATAGACGTTGACTCAGTAGATCTGGTGTGATATTGATATCAAGGACGACATGGAACAGCAGCAAACTTATCAAAGAGAAAATATGAAAATGTGATATAGTAAAATACTACAGGAGTAGGGTAGAAGTGTGTTGTCATTTTCATAGGATGATTGGGACAATGTCATGGTGTTAGCATTTATGTAAACTTGAAAGAAGTAATTCTATTTACATGATGTAAATTTATTTTAAGAATACACACTCATTAACTATTGCTACATAGTAAATCACTCAAGAATGCAGCAACCAACCGCCATTGTCTCACAGTCGCTAGGTCAGCCCAGTGGGGTCTCCATGGTTGGGGTGTCTTAGACACCTGTCAGGGGACTGGCCAGGGTTGCAGCAATCCTCACACTCAGGTGGGACAGATGTGTTTCTAGGTGTTCTGTCAGAGCAGTCGGCCTAGAATAAGGACCTCAGTTTGCCCCAGGCTTTTGGCTGTGATCCTCTCACACCCACAAGTATGGTATCGGGGTTCCCTAAGAGTGAGCAGATGAGAGGGCAAGAGATGAGGAACAAGAAGATAGTAGCTTTCAACAGACTGACATCCCATCACTTCTGTCATTTGAAATAAAGCACTACCTCTGCCCACATGGGGAGAGAACTGAGGCATGAATATTCGAGGTGGGGATCTCTGTGACCATTGGAGATGTTGCCCACCATAGCCTGTCATCTGAGTTTCTTATGCCCTTGTGTGAGTTGCTATTATTGGCAGTTTGTTTAGCAAAGAGGACTATGGGAATTTTTGGCTCCTGATAGAAGCCAGATGAACCGAAATGGTTCTGACTGAGCTAGAGTTGGCTTTGGCCAATCTTATCTTTTAAAGTGAGTCTAAGCCTGTTTTCCCTTTGTGAGACATTCACATAGAGGCTGGTAGGACCCTGAGTACTGTGGGCAGCGGAGATCTGACTGACCCCCTGGCCATTTTAATGCTGCCAATAAAACTGCTTGAGGAGCCTGCCAAGGAGACAGATGCTGCTGCTGGAGAAACACCTTCTGCAGCCTGGCATTTGGCCGGTAATTGCTCTCCGAGAGAAAATAAACTCTTCACATGAGGGGGAAGGTGAACGGAGCCTTGCTGTCAAGTGGAGAGATGATTTAGAATAAGTACTGCAAATAAAATGCAAAAAGTTTCAATAAAAAATAGAAGACATTTGTACAGATCTAAGGTTCAGCTCCTTTGAAATCCAACTCAGGAAATACTTCTTATTTTCTAGGCATAGAGTGATGCACAGTAAATTGAAGTATGTGCACAGTGCCTTACCTGTTTCCTCCCCCTTATTCCTTTTGAAGTCATATTTCTTTTGGACACAGTCAGGGCACTATTTCCTGCCTTACAGACTTGCAATGTAGAAACAGCACTGGCTTAGGAGTGCACATAGGCTTGGTCATTTAGTAAACGAAGACTCAACTTTCCCTTTTCAAGGTTTTTCTCTTTAAATTTGGAGGGTGATACTTCTCTTATCATTGTGGGGGCAAAGAATCAGACAGTGTCCATATCTTCAGTTGTTTTAAGTTAAGTAATACCAAAATGTTCATGGCCCTACCACACATACTTAATAAGTGATGTCTGAGTAGATTATCTACTTAGAGTAACAAAGATGGGAGAAGATTGAAAGTCCTCCGCATACTCAGCCCAATTGACTGAGCAATGCTGGGCACCAGGCGTGATAGGCGAGTTGTACATTAGTCTTTGAATCTGCACACCATCACGAGTGGGAGATGCCATAAGTCCCATTTTCCGGGGAAAGAAACTGTGGTCTAGAGATAAGGGAATGTGCCCCTCTGGCCCTCAAGTAGGTGGCCTCAGGAGCTATGGTAATTTTTAGGATACCCACAAAATATGTTTCTTACTTCTAAAATCAGCAGAAGGAAACAAACCATTTGGGTCAAAGATTGTGTTTGACTGCACACCAATGTGGTCACAGAGGCTAATTTTTAACATTTTTATGAAGAAAGAAATGCTTGGGGCCCTGACAGCCACAATGACTGGCTCACAGCTGTGATGGGGTGACATGGCCTCACCTACGGGAACATGGACATGGTCCTATTCTTTCCTCCCATAACTTGAAACTTCAGGCTCACTTGGGTTCACCCCACCTCACCTTCAGTCTGAAGGTTGGCTATGATTTCACTGGAAAGGCTAAGTGTCCAAAAATCGGAGCAGTGCCTTCCTACTTTTCACAACCTATTTACTTAAGGCAGGTAGAAATGCACAAAACCTTTGCATAGCTCCTCACCCAAGGGTTCCTGAGCAAATGTACAGGCCCTGACCTGGCCAAAATGAGAACCAGTGCCATCTGAGGCAGCCTCTGTTTGCCTTGACCTTATAAAAATGGACAGTTCAATTAGGCAGAATGCAGAGCTGGCCTCTCAGAACTCTTAGAGAATGAGGAAGAGGAGAGACAGGTAGGAAGCAGCCATGCTGGAATCTGCACTCTGCCCTGTTGCCCACTGGCCACTTCTGCAAATGATGAACTTGAGGAAGTTAGGCTTTCGTTTCCCTGTGAGGGAATATAGAGTAAATGGGGCTTGTCTTACCTTTGGTACACCAGGACTTCCCTCTAGTCTCAGGTGTAAAATAGAGTTTTAATACAGCATTGGTGTGATTCTGGGTGTCACAAGGACTAAATTTGATCCTCGGTACATTAGTGTGTGCCCTGTGACTTCCTCAATGGCATTTAGCTTGTGATGCTGTGGTACCTTTGGCTGAGTTTATTAGCAAAAAGATGTCTGAATTATTAACAAAAAGTGGTCTTAGAAGTCAGCTACTTCGATATAATTACGTGTCCTTTCTCAGAGCCTCAGTTTCCTCATGGTGTAAAACACTGTCTCCTGGCAGAGGACTCTGTTTCTTGAAAAACTATTGATGGAAAGACCCCCAGATAAAGGGAGGAAGTTTGCTGTGGAGGTCCTGTGAGATCATGAATGGAACAAGTACATACAAATCTTATTCACCTTTACATTCCTTGGCAATGGAAGGACAGCTACAGGCTTCATGAACTTTGCCTTTGGTACAGTTTTACATTGTGAAGTGAAATGAGTATTCAGGTTTCAGAGATGAGATCTTTAGTTTAAGAAACTGTGGCTTGTTTACAGCCTGGCATTAAGACTGACTTCACCTTGCGTTCACACCCTGGGATTGTTATCCTCAGCGTCACCCATGCTTCTTCCCGTTGCTCTACTCGCAAACTGAGAAGGGCACTTTCCCCAGAGTGTCAGTGGTAAGCTCAGCTGAGTCGAGGCTTCTGTGGATGACCTTTGTCTCGTAGATTCTACTTGGAATGAAAGGTGTGCACATTCTCACTGATAAAACTCCAGAAGCTCCAGAACATGTTAGTCTGTCCTGTCAGTTAAGCTGGATCTTTATTTACTGGAGCAAGATTCAGGGTGGGAAATGTGCTAACCAATATAACTGATCTGTTCTGTCTTTCAGATAGGATAGAGGCAAGAATCCTTCCTTAGGAAAGGCATGGTCACCCTTAGAGAACCACAGACTTAGACTTTGGGTTATTTTTCTCTTCTCTGCAAAGCTTGACTTTTTAAGCCTGGAGAATGGGGAATGGCTTAAGAATGGGAAATGGCCTTAAGAATGGGGAATGGCTGCTTCCGTTTCCATCCACCCCAGGATTTAGGAATCTAGATCTATCAGGTCTGGGAGACAATGAAACAACCAGGATTAGTTCCAGCCTTGCACCCAGGGGTGTGTTAACCCCTCCTCCACGGGACTGCCCACCGCCATGACAGGAAGCACCATGTTCTATCCTGTGGTGTCCGGAGGGCAGCATGGCCCTTCTTACACTGCATGTCACCTACAGGAGTCATTGTCCTCAGCCTATCACAAGCAGCTCAGTCTGATGGGCTTGAAGGACCAAAGCACATGTCCACCTCCTGATTCTGACACTACCTTGATTTTCTTGAGTGAGAACAGTGGCTGTGTCCAAGTCTTTCATTTGTGACATGGATGTGTAGCTATTTAGTGCATGTGTCTGTGTCAGGATAGCAAATCCTCTCACCGCAGGGAAAGAACACTATTAGTGTATTAGTAGGTCAGAGAGGTGAAGTTGTTATTATTTTTCCCTATAAATGTGAAAACGGAGAGTCACAAATGTCTTCCTTTCCTGGGTCAGACGCCAGTGACCAGCAAGGCCTGTGCTGTACTGTGTCCCCACGTTGCACTGTCTGCCTATTATAGATTTTATCCTCTGTTTCTCCCTCTCTCCTGTGTTCCACAGATGCATCTTCATTTTTTTTTTAAATTAGTTGGTTCATTTCCACCTCAGGGTTTTGGGTTTTCTGTTCTCTCTGGCTGAAGTGTTCTCCCTCAGATATCTATGCAGTGTGCCCCCCCTTTTTTTTATGTTCATGCTCCAGTAATATCATGATAGTGCCATTGGCCCTGTCTAGTTTACATATTGACCTGTCTCCAGTTCTTCTCTACCTCTCTCCGTCCTTGCTTTCCTTCCTTGAACCACCAGCCTCTGGCTTACCGATTCCCTGTTCTACTTTATTCATTGTTCACCTCCTCCTCCCTGCAGAACAAAGGCTTCCTCATTTGAACTGAGCTCTACATGGTAATCAGCTCCTGCTCAGGACTGCAAATGGATCAAACGCCTCCGTAGGTGTGTTTGGCATGGAAGGTTCTGCACTTCACCACTCACAGTCGCCCTGATGGTGTTTATGACACAAGCTGCACTGTCTCCGCCATGTGACCACTCCCTGCCTAACCCCTCCGATTGCTCACAGTCCCTTACGGACGCTCAGCTGTGCACTTTGTCCTTCCGTCTTTGTGGGGCAGCTGTCTGCTCCTACAAGGGCCAGGGCAGTTGCTTTCCCAGGGGCTTTGCTCCGTGGCACGGTTAATGCTGGTAATGTAATATTTCATTTAATTTTTTTAATCTTAGTGGGAAGATCTTGATTAGAAATTAATTTGCTCAGGTTATTGGGTTGTGTTTGCATTTCGCATGCTGAGATTGCTCCCCTGTGTAAGAGTGGCAGAGCTTTCTCTCCCGGACCTGAAGTTCCTGGGGAATGTTTTCTAGAATGCCAGTCTGTGAAGATGAGTGTGAGAAAATTATATTCTGAACAGAAAGCTCCTTTCATAGTGCAGGCAAAAGTCTTAACCCTTTTAATTCTCTTAAAGGCCTATTTTTGAAATGTTTTTAAAATGCCTTGTTCTTGGGGATGGAGGCCCTATAAAAATGAATCGTAGGAATTTTGTAGAAACACAAAATAGTATGGAAATGCCCTCTGAGACCAATGTTCTGAACTACATGCTTCGGAGACCCTGTAGTGGGAGGAGTGGGACAAGAGTCAGGTGTGTTTCGATGCTGGGAGCAGTGTACCAGGATCAGGTTATTGTTCTGTGTTCTGGCAATTTACTGATTGAGTAACTTGCACATATTGATCAATCTCTTCAAGACACTTCCTCTTCTGCAGAATGAAGACTTGGGGCTGTTGTGGATAACAGCCAACATCCTCTCTCCAGCCTAGACTGAAAGCTTGATGCATCTTACCTCAGTGATCCCTATTTATGAGTGCTGGAATTCTGGGTGGGTCACTTTTCTCAGAGCCTCTGTGATTCAGTGCTTACTATGAGGTTCCACATTCCTAGTCTGTGTTTTCTCATGGGTAGGGAAAGAATTTTATTTGGGCACACAGATGTGCAAGTGTTTTTTGGCCATAAGGTCCTCGGATAATTAGAAGCAATTTCTGATTTTACAGTGATTTCATGGCAACCAGCCACCAAAATGGTGGAATGAAAGTCAAGAGATGAAAAGAGTGCACATCACACTGACAGTTTTTAAATTGTGCTTTTAAAATATATTGGGTTTATGTCTCCCTTTTGAATTTTTTAAAAATCTCCACTTTACATTTTAAGTTCTTGGCTTGAGCTTGGGGAAAGAGTTCAGAGCTTTTATGAAATTTTCAAAGGAGTATTTGATATCCCCCCTTCCAGCTCTGATTTTCTGTGGGTGTTTCCTCCTGGAATTCCTGAGGGGAGGAGATCTTTTCATGCATCTTCTGATAATTTATCCTTTTCTCCTTGAACAGGCATTAACTAGTAAAACCTAGCAGATCACAGATGTTAGGTGAATTTTCAGGACTAGCTAGCTGCTTTCTGGAAACTGCTAGTTAAAGACCACCTAATCAAGAGCAGCTCACTTATTTGAGCTAACTCACTTAAAACTCTAGAAGAATTAATTTATTTGTTTGGCTCTTGGAAGCTCTTTGGTGTCCTCATTTCTGTTATCTTGATCTTTTTATCTCAAAAGAGTGCTGTCATTCAGACCATAAATTTTAATGACTATAGGTTGAAGTTCCTTTGCAACCAGAGAAAGGCACCAGCATTTGGGTTGGGGGCCCCCAAGCCCTGGCCCAGGTGATGGGACAAGATGTGGAGTTTCAAAAAGAGAAGATCTAGGGTCTGCTTTTGGAAGATAAAGAAGTAGGTGCTGCTTCACTAGCTGGAGCACAGTGGCTAGGGCTCTCACAACTCAGGTGTTAAGGACAGAGCCTGTGGTCATTTAGGGTAAGGGAACCAGTACATACTAGTCCCCCCAATAGCTGATAATCCCACTAAGAAAACTGAATTCCAGCCCTGGAGTCAGGCTCTGTTTGCAAGGCACAAAAAAAAAGACATCGGTGTACAGAGGGGATGGATTCCACTTTAGTCTTCAACACTTACTCACTCACAAACCTTCAGCTCATCTTTTCTCCAGCCGAGCAAGAATTTGGACAACATAATCTGCTGGGGCATCTTAAAGATGGACAAGAATGCAAAGGAGAGGTGCTGGCACCCTGTGACAGTCCTTGTTGGAAGGAAATGTCCAGTGAGTGCACAGACAAAGCGAGACCAGAGGGGACCCTTCTTTGTAAGGGATCCTTCCTTGTAAGTGAAACTCATTGTCTGCCCAGTAAGTGAATACGGAGGAGAGGGTGTAATGGAAGTCAGTTGTTTGGCCCTGAGGCCTCAGCTCCACCTGGATTCCACAGGCTTTCAGGTTCACCTTTGCTCCCCTGTGGAGACCGTGGAGGAGTTAGTGATGAAATGCCAGCAGGGCACTTGGGGGCTTTGAGAGGGACTGTCCAGGTGATGTCAAAACACAATGTCAAGCAGCTCTCTGGGTCTTAGCAGTCATCATTTTACTGATTTTATTCTTAGTAATCAAGATTTTATCCAGAGAATCCATATTAAAGGGTGCTGTTGGATATGCTTAAGGAAGCAAGCATAATATTGCTCTTAAAAGTTCACACTGGAGGAGGCTACCCTGAATCCTTACACTTGGCAGGCAGAAATTAATCTAAACTGTTTTCTGAATTTACCAAGAGCTTGCCTGAATAGACAAGGAGCCTGGGGGTATTTCTTGTTGGAATGATGGGTTGTGAATCTCAATATGAGATGTATGTAAAAAAAATTGGTCTAAGAGAAAAAAAAATATCTGAGTGTTTAGCAAAATAGGTTATTTTTAAACAGAAAAAATAGGGGATTGTGGAAATGTAAAAGATCTTGTGATTTTCTTTATTCAGCTAATATATATGTGGAGCTTGCACACGTCTTATTAACACAGGAACAAAGGAAGATGGAAGAGAAATAGAAGACCATCTGTCCCTCAGGTAGCCTTGGGGCTCAACAAGGGACACTGTACAGGTGGATAAAAAATGACAGTCAGTGTAAAGCAAGGTAGTTGGTTAGAAACACTTCATATTTAGGGTGAGATACACTTGAGTTCTAGATCTGCATCCATCCTAGAAATGCAGCGAGAGGATGAGTGTTATCAGTTCTGAGCCTCAGTTTCTCCTGCTTCATAATGGAGCTAATAGCACTTACTTTTTCAGGTAAGCAAAGATGTAATGTGGCAAGGAGTGTGCGGTGCCTAGCACAGATCCTGGTGCCTAGAGCCTTACATAAACACTGTTCTATTTTCCTCTTGCCATTTCTCCTTTTTACTTCCTTTGCCATCCCAAGGAGACAAATGTTCTTGTGGTTCCTTAGGAAGTCCGAACATTATGGGCTGTGATAGGAAATTCCTCAGGAAGGATTCTACTCTGTTGCCTTCTCTTTGCTTCTCCAGGTCACATTCTGCCCTTCCCCACCCTGTGCCCAGCTGTCTGTACTTGTGACTCTTGTCTCTTGGCTGCCTCTTGGAACTAGCCCATGATGAGCTCTAGCAGGAACACAGGAAGATGGTTTCCCCCTTAGGACTTGTACCTGGTGTTGAAGGTCAGGTCTAAGCTTCTCTGAAGCCAACTCTTTCTAAAAGTTCCCTCCTGTCTCTTCAGGCCTAGGGTGTAACAGTTTTGTTTTGTCACTGGGAAGGGACACTGTCCTGCGGAAGGGGTCTTTAGTTGGACTGTTGTGGCTGTCTTTAATTGTCCTGAATTGATTCCAAGACATCTGGCTTTCATGGTCATTTTGACTTTGGAGAAGCGCTGAAGGTTACACATCACCAGATCTAGTGAAGAAGTGGGATGAGGATGTACCATCATGTTTGTATTCGACAGAAATTACTGTAAACATTTTGAAACAGTTTGGATCATCAGGGTAAGCACAGCAGTGCAATGAAAGATACAAATTAAAGAGAATTTCCAGAGTTTCTTCAGAAAGTGGCAGAAGTAATAAGATACGTGTATCTGAACCAAGAGGGAGTATTTTGAGGGGGTTAATGATAATGTGTCTTTCACTGTAACAAATTTTTAATTTAAACACTCTATGACCACCCCTTATGTCAGATTTTGTATGAGAGCAGACACAGTTTTTGGGTAATGGTTTACAGGTTCATTTTGACAAGTGTATATTATGTAAGCAAAAGGTAGATAGTATTACAAATAAATATGAGAAATTTTCTATACTTTATTCCAAAGAATTGGAGAGAGAGAAAGGTTAATGATATATAACAAATACTTAATTTAGTGCTGGGCAATTTATGCATATTACTTTATTCTTTTCATCAACCAGTATGGGTAAAGTACCAATTTCCTTTACAGAGGTAGAAAATGAGGCTCAAAAATATCCAAAGACTTACCAAAGATAATACAGCTGCGACTTGGTGAAGCCACAATTTGAAATCCAAGGCAAGTCTGTAACACTGAGATGCCCATGTTCCTCCTCTTTTCCAGCCACAACATGTGGACATTGCTGGGCTTATTGTTGATGTGCTGGGGGGGCAGGAATGTGCTCCTGAGGGAGTTCATTACAGGCCTACCCTTAGCACTCATGGCCAGAGAACTGTGGCATCAGAAGGCCATGCATAGCAGGATATGGGAAAGAATGATTTTAGTGTCCAGAAAAGCCAAGAAAGAGCCTAGCCTCATGAAGGTGGGATGATTTCCTCATAGGAAGGAGGCTGCAGGGCTCTCAGGGGCTGGGTTTTCTTGTTCTTATCATTGCACAGGACTTGTTTACTCCCTGCCATTCGATTCCCCAAGAGTTTCTACTTCTCCTAAAAATGCTCTGCCTCTCCTAATTATATAGTTTCTCTCATTTAATGGCTACTGCTGGCCTTCACTTCTGCTAATCTGTAACTTCTGCTGCCTCCTGACTGTGGCTGTGCCTGTGCTGCCTCCTGACTCCTCTTGGGGTACCTTTTCACCTTGAGTCTCAGAACCAGTGGACACAGCCTTCATCAGGGAGTCCAGTTCTCCAAAGGCAGCATTGGCATTTTTTCTTTTGTGTCCAATTTGGTGATAAAACTACTGGAGTATCTTCCCAGGCCGTGCCTACTGGGGCTGAACTGGGCTGAGAAGCATTGTAGAAAGCCAGGCAGCAACAAGGCCGCTCTCCCACTCTGTCATCTAACACATCCACATACATGTGCTCTGGGGATTCTGTCTACCACTGTCTTCCCCGTGGCCCCAAATATGCACATCCTCACTACATGCAAACTATTCAGTCCATCCTAAGGCCAGCATGGCATCAGTCCAAGGTTTCAGCCTCACCCAAACCTCACAAATCTAAAAGTCCAGATTTTCATCATCTGCATCATGTACCTCAGGTGCCAGCATAAAGCCTTCATGCAAGGACACTTCTCTGCCAACCAGCAGCACTTAGCATGATGCGATGGACATTTTATGTAGATTGTCATTCCCTGCAAATGGCCATGTACAGTAAAACCCTGAGTCTTGCGATTTTGAGGGAGCACAGTTAGGCTCAGGGAAGCTAAGTCACAGGCCCAGTGTTTCCTGACTAGTGCATGTTGTCAGAATGGTCCGAGACTCTCAACCCCTACTCCTGTGTTTCCAGAATTTTTCCTGCACTTCAAAATAACCCAAGTTTGTAAACATTTTAGAACCCAGGACACATCTCAGACCAGTTAAATGAGGCTGAAGGCCACTCCTGGGGTGGCTGTAGTATGTATGGGCATCTGGGAGCCCCTGGAATGTTTTCTCACAAATGGGTGTGGGGTGCCAGGGCACATGCAGGTCAGGGGTTGAGTCAGGAGTCAGGGAAGGTGTCCCTGTATAGGGTTCCAGGGGAGATTAGCTGGAGTTTAACATCTGAAGCAACACAAAGCCTTTTCCTGGGGAAAAGACAGTTTTCCATGTTGCTGATGTGTTCAGGATTTGCCAAGAGTGATTGAATTTTGATGTTTCCACGAGATAGTTCACATAAATACATTCACAAATCAGGAAACAACAGCAAGGCACTCTTTGTCAGGCATTCATCCTCATTGATGGCTTCAGGAAAACAAGGCCCTACGGTTATCATCGTTGTGTATGCTTTTTGTTGGAGAGATAATGGTGGAAATTGGGTTGCTTCCCGCCAAGCACACATTCTTTTGTGAAGGAAATTTGAGCCATCCGTGTATCCCGTTGTACAGTAATTGAGATTGGACTAGCAAATCATTACCCAAGCAGAGATGTTCCCCCTCTTCCTGATGGGAAGGTGGTAAAAATCTGGCATCTGAAAACAAAGGAAAGAGAACAGGATGTCAGTGATGGGAGAGGCTCCGTCACCCATTTCTCAGCCCACTGGGGAGAAGGTGGTCTCTGTTGTGGGTGATGCAGAGTGGCCGGTTGGTGGGGCTCTTGCAGGAGGGGTTGGTGGTCACTGGGATCTGGAGAGTTGTTGGAACGTGGAGCGCAGGAACAAGCCTCTGTATAGGGCTATCCCCAAAGCCAGGCAGCTTGGAGACATCTGTTGCTCACACTCCTAGCTTGCTGTTTAGAGGTTTGGCTTCCTTCTCCTCTTCCCCACTGTCAACTTGGAAGATAATGAAATGCAGTTTGCAGAAGGGAGAGTAAATAATGGCTGTATATATTTTAGGTAAATCAACAGGAGAAGCTGCCAAATGCAGCATTTGTTTATTTAAAATTTCCTGCACTATGAGAGCCTCATTAAATTCTTGTCCTTTCGTTCTCTAAGACCCCAGGGAATGCCAGTAGTTATGGCAGGGAAAGCAAGCATGATGGTGGAAGGTGAGCTCAGTCACAAATAACCAATGAACATAGTATGCTCTGCCTCCTTTGTCTGGCTAAGGGGCAGGGGTCAGATGTGATGCAACAGGTGTTCTTTATCATGGCCTCCTTGCCCTGTGTTGCTGGCCTCTCACCCCCCATGTCTCACAGGCTAGCACCACTGAGGAAGAAGCTAAGTTGTTCCCTTTTCTCCCTGTTGTACCACTGGCCAGAAATCTCCACATCAGTGGATGGTTTCTGAGGTTTTTACCTGTGGAGGAACTTTCGTACATGAATGAAGGTACCAGTATGTCCTAATACCTTCTCTGTTGCCATCACTTCATACCAGAGTCTGGGTAACTTGAATTCTCAGCACTGCTGTATAGTACATCAGCATGTCTTTTAGCAGGGACGACCACACTCAGACCATAGAGATGTGCGACAATTCATCCACACAGTAAAGTAATAAATGATTATTATTGTACATAAAAATCATTAGAGGAAGATATTGCAGAGTTTAAGTTTCTCACTCTTGTGGGTTAGCTGGGGCTATTCTTGGGCTAGGTGCCCCTAGGGCCTATGCAATCTCTTTATTCTGCCAGCAGGCAAGCAGGACCAGCAGCTCCTCAATCTGGTCTCTGTGTTGTTGTGTAGGTTCAGCTTCCCTTCCCCCGTGATGAGCTATCTGCATTCTGAAATTGGTTGTCTATGTTTGTCTGTCTCTGTCTAATCCCTTCACTTAGAGCTTTACCTCTCAGTGAACATAACCATCAGAGCTTAGTTTGAGGATCTTCTCTCCTGAGCCTTCTCTCAGGGCCCCGGTTATTAACAAGC